>OZ007539.1:5523296-5564404 GCA_963931895.1 Eupithecia pulchellata
AGTGAACATAAACAAACGCTTCCAGAAGAGTCTGAACTTATTTCGGACGCAAACTTATTCATTACTTCTTTTGTCCCCATAAAAGTGAGATTTATTATTATATTATTAAAAAGTCAATGGGGCAAAAAATCCCATTGACCCATTCCACCCCATTGACTTGAATGATGGGGCGGATGGGAATATATCAGATTGGTTGATGAAACTACCGGAACTATTGTCTGGCAAAACCCTGTGCCTTCATCTATAAGGATTTGTAGGCCTATTTTGATAGAGTTTTCAAAAGAAACTCCCGAGAAAACGAAAGCTGTTGTTGATAACATTCAAAACCAAATTGACAATTTAAATTCATCTCTGATTATTAAACACGGTGAAGGAGTACAGATCAAACACCAACTTTTCCTAACGATGATAGATGGAAAAGTAGCACAGGTATTAACCGACACTCCTTCAAGCTCTACTTGTACTATATGTGGAACTACTCCTCGTCTAATGAACGATCTAGCAAGAGTTACTGCTAGACCAGAAAACGAAAACAGTTTTAAGTACGGTTTATCCACTTTACATGCTTGGATTAGATGCATGGAGATGGTTTTAAACATCTCCTACAATGTTGGCTTTGAAACATGGTCAGCAACAACTGCAGAAAACAAACGATTAAAACAAGAAAAGAAAAATGCGGTGCACAAACGTTTTCGTGAGGAGTTGGGTTTGATAATCGATAAACCGCGGCAAGTTAGCGGCAACACTAATGATGGTAATACCGCAAGAAGATTTTTTAGCAATACCAGTTGTACGTACTGCAGAAATAACAGGTGTAGATGAGCAACTAATACGCAGATTGTATATAATCCTACAAGCTTTATCATCGGGTGGGTATTATGATTGATGCTCAAAAGTTCGGCGAGTATACTCGTACTCTAGAAACGGCAAGAATATACGTCAGTAAGTACAATTGGTATTATATGCCATCATCTGTGCACAAGATACTCATTCATGGTGAAAGCATCATCAATAATTTTAAATTTTCTGTACATTTGAAATAAAAAAGTTAATTTTCTGTTATTATTTCTTTTATTAATGGCCTAACCTCACCTTTAGTAGTCAAAATATTATAACTCTTCTAGCGAGACAAGCAATCCGTAATCAAATCACGGTAGATACCTAATATACCTATGTATGCAACCACGTACACAACTTCAAGTTTTGGTACTTGAAGTTGTGTACGTGGTTGCATACGAAGTAATTCGTAAAAGAAAAATCAGTTGTATTAGAAACTATTCAACATCTCATGGTAAAAAACAAATAAGTATGTTTATAAGTGGTAGGTACCACTTGTATTTTTTTTTTTATTCTTTAAATATTTGTACAATACGGCATTTTTCTTAGATTTCGCAAAAAATCCGGCAATTTCAGAATTAGGTAAGACAACGTTTTGGACCATTGTTTCATGTCCACCGACCACTATTTATGTTTTGCGACTTCTTTTGCGATTTTCAGAAATCATTGCTGTTTGAGGGTCAACGACTACCATTCATTGTACATTCATTGTTAATTTTTCATTTTCACAATTTCATTGACGACTTAAGACGCTTTTCTAGCATGAACTAGTGTTTCCAGCCATTATTTTTTCTCATTTATCAAGTAAAGTGAATGAGACATTCTAGCATACAGACATAATTTTCAACCATAATTAATGTTGTGCAACGTCGGAGACTTTTCTAGCATGAAGCTAGTATTTTTAACAGTTATTGATGTTTTACGATATTCGTACATTTTAGCATAAAGCTAGAATTTCAACGTGTATATAACGTTGTTAACAATGTTTTACAACGTTGAGACATAGCATGAAGCCAGTATTTTTAAGGTTTATATGTATGAGGTATTTCTATTGAAGTTCAACGACGTCGAGACTTTTCTAGCCTGAAGACAGTATTTTCAACCAATTTTTTCATGTTTTACAACGCCGGAAACTTTTCTAGAATGAAGCAGTATTTTCAATGTATACGAGTATTATGAGAAATTTCTAGCATGAAGCCAGTATTTTCAAGGTTTATTTCTATTGAAGTTTAACGACGTCGTGACTTTTCTAGCCTGAAGACAGTATTTTCAACTAATTTTTCATGTTTTACAACGCCGGAAACTTTTCTAGCATGAAGCAGTATTTACAAATGTTTATATAATATGCGACATTTCTCGCATGAAGACAGTATTTTTAAGCACTATTATCGTTCAACGACGTCGAGATATTTTTAGCATGAAGACAGTATTTTCAATCATTACTCATGTTGTACAACGTCGGACACATTTCTAGCATGAAGCTAGTATTTTTATTTTAACTGTTATTGATGTTTTACGATATTGGTACATTTTAGCATAAAGCTAGAATTTCAATGTGTATATAACGTTGTTAACAATGTTTTACAACGTTGAGACATAGCATGAAGCCAGTTTTTTTAAGGTTTATATGTATGAGGCATTTCTATTGAAGTTCAACGACGTCGAGACTTTTCTAGCCTGAAGACAGTATTTTCAACCAATTTTTTCATGTTTTACAACGCCGGAAACTTTTCTAGCATGAAGCAGTATTTTCAATGTATACGAGTATTATGAGAAATTTCTAGCATGAAGCCAGTATTTTTAGGTTCAGGTTTATTTCTATTGAAGTTTAACGACGTCGTGACTTTTCTAGCCTGAAGACAATATTTTCAACTAATTTTTCATGTTTTACAACGCCGCCGGAAACTTTTCTAGCATGAAGCAGTATTTACAATGTTTAATATATGCGACATTTCTTGCATGAAGACAGTATTTTCAACCATTACTTACTCATGTTGTACAACGTCGGACACATTTCTAGCATGAAGCTAGTATTTTTATTTTAACTGTTATTGATGTTTTACGATATCGCACCTCCAGTCGTAGACTGACCCAATTCAAAATTTGGGTGAATTAAGTTAAGTATACAGAACGACTCAAAAAAGCGCGCTCTATCGCTTAGTAAATCAAAAACTGCCCTATTAAGGCTAGAAAAGGAGATACGCAATCTTGTGTCTCTTTCTTAATGACGAGTTTGGCGCATGTCGTCATTACGAGGATGACGTATTTAGTGATACGTGAGAAGTGGTTGGAGTTAGACGCTGCGCAACTAATGAGAAAGTGACCTAAACCTCAGTGCGTTACTCTTGTAGAAAACTTGGGGTAAGTTTGATACGTTAATTTCAATCGTAAAGCGACCGAAGTTGGTTTTAAGTCACTTTGAAACTGTAAACTGAGAGATTTTTGTGACTTAAACAAAGTTTGGTCAGTTTTGTACTGAATATTTGATTGGAACTATGGGCTTTTTAAAGTTTAGGTCTGTATTTAATTAATTTATTTTTAATTTTTGTGGACTTACGGTGGGTTAGGTCTGTTTCTGAATAAATATATCGAAATATCTGATTGCACGTAGTTATGAGTCAGAATATTTCTAATTTTTAGCAATAAAAAAGTGACCTCATTTGTTTTAGATTTAAAAATAAAACAATGAACAGAAGAGCCGGTCATATTCTGGAAATGTTAGTGACCACGCGAGAAGAAGAGGTAGGTACCGAAACTACTATGTAACGATTTAATAATAGGCACCTTGTGATGTCATTGCAACAGTATCCTAATAAACTTCTTTATTTACATTGGTGCCCCACAACTCCCAAGTCTTTCCTGTTTAGTTTACACACTAAAATAATATTTACTAAATCACAGAATTACGCAAGAGATAGAAGTCCACTAATCACCAAAGCTACATCAGAAACAGAAATGCAGGTTGAGGTGTGTGTTCAAAACAACTTATTTTAATTACATAAGAGTAGGTATTATTATTAACACAAAACTTATTTGTGCAGATTATTGAAAGAGGTGACAGTCCGTCTATTATTGAAAATACGCCAGAGAGAGACATGCCTAATAAGGTGAGATTGAGAACGTTTTCCGTACCTACCTAGATAATAATCAAAATTATAACACTGCCAAAAACCTTTTTATTTTGAATAATGACTTTTTGTATGCAAATTTGTTTATTATTTCCAGATTGTAAAGAATTTTGCAGAACAGTTTACAGTTGAAAAGGCTTTTGACAGTCCACCACCTATAATTGAAAATACTACACCAGACCAGATGCAGTTGACGCAGACGCCTAAGATACGAGACGATACTAGTCGAGCTTCCATCAGATGAAGCTCGACTAGTTCGTTATCATCCAGTATCATCGAGTTCGTCAAGTTCAGACCAGTCAAGGTACACTAATTCAGCTACACGTTCATTAGTTCGTCCAAACTATCAGGTGTCACCAATACACACTGATGTAAGTGACGTGGAATTGAGTGACTCGGATCCAACATACCGAAATAATACACAAAGAGGTGTTCGAAACATCCCACCATCAAGCTCCTCGTCATCCCCGTCCTCACCTCCTAGGAATGATTTAAGATCTGACGACACTCTCCGACAGTCTAGATAACGTAAAAGGGACCCTGACAATTGGAAACAAAACAGGATTAAAATACTGAAAAACAGCGGAAAATCCTATGTATCCTCATCAAACGTACAGGTACCTGCTCGCAGCATTAAGGCAGCGTGTAAATGCAGGCTGAAATGCCCGGATAACATACAAAACGCCGACAGGGTCGAATTATTCAATCATTACTGATCAGTTATTTACGCAAGAAATGGACCTAAAAGAAAATAAAAAAAAAAGATTTAAAGGAATTGGTGAGAAAGAATTTAATTCCTAGTTATTACGAAAGTTTTTACAACAATCTGTAGTAAGTACTATATTTAGTATTATTAGTAGGTACTACGTACCTACCCTACTAGGTAGTGTAGTAAATGCCTAATTTAAAATGGCAATGGTTGTGATAGTGAAGGCATTAAGAAAAGTTAAAATTTTGTTAACAGATTAAGTAGGTATAACTATTGTCACTATTTTATTTTCAGCTATGTAAGTAAATGACTAAATAACTTTAAAATATTCTACCTCAATGACTGATTAGCTTGGTTAACCTTATGTATTTGATTGAAGCTTGTTTTCCTTCATTTCTTTATTTTTGTGTGACTGTTTAGGTATTCTTATAACGAATAGTGTATTCTATGTTATTCATAAATAAAAGTTTTTCCATTCAATTTTTAAGTTCCTAAATTTGTTTTTGTAGTTGATTAATATTAGGTAATTAATTGTGATACCTATAAATAAAAATTAATATTTTTATTGCTTAGGTATAGATTACTTATGTTACTGTTATTTAAAATATTTTATTTTTGTTGTTTAGAATAAGCATAGCAAGTGATATTGATAACTGAAACTGACTGATTCATTTGGTACAATACATAGCAAAGATTTAAAATGGTTACCGTAGTACAATGTGCGTAATGTTAACAAATAATACTACGTAAGTTGATTAATTAAGAAATTTAATTACAAGTTGTTATGAACAGATATTAAAAGATCGTGATAACAATTTATGTTTTATTTCGCATACCATAGGATTATTTCAGTACATTACTGCATCATTTAATATTAGACTGCAAAAATATCTTGAAGTTAAGAATTAAAGGGAACTGTTTGTAAATAAGTCATCTAATCAAACGTATTGCTAGGAATTAAAGAGACCTATTTGTATAAAAGTCAAAAGTTCAAAAGTTTTTTTAGTATTAAAGTGACTCTTTATTCGAACTTTTTTTTCGGCGTTGATTTACTCCCACTGTTTTAAATATTTTGAAAAATATTTTTATCCATATAAGTAGTCCTTAGACCAAATAACCTGTAAGACTTTGAATTTTGTAAATAGCTCTCTGTTTCATAAAGTTATAGTGTGATTTATCAAAAACTGTCAAGGACCGAAACACGTTTTCTTCATTTCCCAAAAAACATGAATTTTGGATTGAGTCAGTCTACGACTGGAGGTGCGATATCGGTACATTTTAGCATAAAGCTAGAATTTCAACGTGCATTATAACGTTGTTAACAATGTTTTACAACGTTGAGACATAGCATGAAGCTAGTATTTTCAAGGTTTATATGTATGAGGTATTTCTATTGAAGTTCAACAACGTCGAGACTTTTCTAGCCTGAAGACAGTATTTTCAACCAATTTTTTCATGTTTTACAACGCCGGAAACTTTTCTAGAATGAAGCAGTATTTTCAATGTATACAAGTATTATGAGAAATTTCTAGCATGAAGCCAGTATTTTCAAGGTTTATTTCTATTGAAGTTTAACGACGTCGTGACTTTTCTAGCCTGAAGACAGTATTTTCAACTAATTTTTCATGTTTTACAACGCCGGAAACTTTTCTAGCATGAAGCAGTATTTACAATGTTTATATATATGCGACATTTCTCGCATGAAGACAGTATTTTTAAGCACTATTATCGTTCAACGACGTCGAGATATTTTTAGCATGAAGACAGTATTTTCAACCATTACTCATTGTAGACGACACACGTTGAAGATTTAATGTACCTAGATATTATATATATGGATGTATATAAATTTTAATAAATGGGATGACGTTGCGGGTGGACGCAGAACTTTGTGAAATATTATTTTTCTTAAAATGAAGTGGGTAGTTGGTACTCGAGCGAACGGGCGAACGATCGGCAACTCGACGTCGTCGCTCCGTGAATAAAATTAAAATTAACGTGGTTTTTCGAAATATACACTGTTCTTCTGCCTGCATCCCAATCTCGTCTGTCGTGAACAAGCGTGGTTTTATTCGATCATCTACAAAAAGTCTTGGTCCATTCGAGCGGATCTGTAAAATCAGTGAACTGCGCAGTTGCGTTTCAACATGTCGGACGAAACGCCATCGAAAGTTCTTACGCGCCGTCAACGACAGGCACTTTTGGATTCGGAGAAAAGGGATATTGCACCTATGAAGAAAGAATTGAACATGAGTCTTTATCGCGGCACGAATGTTCCTAAATCGTCGCGGGAAAGGCACGAATCGACGCCGATGCCGAAACTTGCCAAAAAAATGGCGACTGCCGGTATTGCGCAGCAATCAACGTGTGCTTCGAAAACCACCGTTTGTACGAAGAAAACCACAACGTCGTCAATCGCACGTCGTAAACAACTCGAGTTGGAAGCGGCGGAAGCTAAAGCCAAGATTCAGATGGAGTTAATTGAGAAGAAGCTTGAAGCTGATCTTGCCATAGTCGACCGGGATAGCGAGAAGGCTAGCCGCGTCGGCACAGATGTCTCTCCTGACGAAGTCTTTGGTGCCTATTGTTCGTCCCCGCCCAGCGAAAAGCGAGTGCACGATAACGTGGAGAAGTGGCTGGACACCCACGACCCAGCCGCACATTACGACAACAGCATCCAACAGCTTGCCCATACGCTGAAGGATCTGATGAACCAGTCTACATCATGTGCTAAGCACGAAGATAAACTACTGAGCCGCCTCGCTATGCCTCGTGAGCTACCTGTCTTCAGTGGTGACAGTATCGAGTGGCTACATTTCAAAAGTGCTTATGATGATTCGTCACGTGTGTGTAGATTCAGTGACAGTGAGAACCTGTGGCGCCTACGTAAATCCCTACGAGGCGAGGCCAAGGAAGCAGTGACTGACTTGCTGATCGGCAACACTCCGCCATCGGCAGTCATGGAAGCACTGGAACTCAGGTTTGGCCGTCCCGATATTATTGTCAGCAATATAACGATGCAATTGAGAAAGCTACCATCGTTACCTACTCAGTACCAGCACGATCTGATCACCTTGTCCGTCAAAGTCAATAACTGCGTGGCTACCATACGCGCACTTGACCAGAATGACTATCTACGAAGCCCCGAGCTCGCTGCAGCTATTGTCTCTAAATTGCCGAGCACATTGATAGGTAGATGGACAGAGTTTGCCTATAATCGTCTACGAGAAGGCAGGTCCAGGCTAGAACTGTTAGCCACATTTCTGAAGCTGGAGGCTGAGATGATATCAGCAGTCGGATGTACTCAGCCGCGGGAGAAGAAACCCGACGCGCCTGCGCCGTCTAAACGTGCTGTAAACACATCTTCCGTTGATGCTAATGATGATTGCAAGTTTTGCCAGAAAGGCAATCACATCCTTACAGAATGTCGCGCATTCAAACGCGTTATGAGAAAGGATAAATGGCGTTTTGTTAAAACGCGCGGTCTTTGTTATTGTTGTCTACAGAAAAGACACAACAAAGACACAACATGCCCTGCACCCGTTTGTGACATCGATGAATGCGGCAAGTCGCATCACCGCCTACTACATTGGAGTAAGCCTGAAATGACGTCACCGCAAGCTGATAAGGCGCCCTTGACCCCGAAACCTACCTCACCTGCACCCGACGCCCCAGTATTACATTTCGCACGGGACAGTGATGACGTCGAAAGCTGCGTCGGCGCAGCTCCTGAAGAATTCGCGTTATTAAAAGTGATCGCGGTTCGGTTACGTGGCCCTAAAGGTGCCGTAAACACCTACGCCCTTCTGGACGACGGTGCCCAAGTGTCAGCGATCGATGCCGAATTGGCAGATAGCCTAGGTCTCAAGTGTAGTAGTTCTCAGCCTATGAGGTTCACGGATGCGTTCGGCTTATCGGTTTATCAATCGGAAGTGCCTAGTGTTAGGGTTGAAATAATGGGACAGGACAAAACCCGTTATGACTGTAAGTTCCGTAAATGTGATAAGTTACAATTGAGTTCACAAAATCAATCTATTATAAATAGAGTAAGTAATTCGCACCTTTCGCATATCAAGCACTTGATTTGTACCGGCGCGAATGTGAAGCCTCGGCTACTTATTGGTGAGGATAATTATTTCCTGATAGCTCCACTTGAGGTTATACATGGAGACAGGAACTCGCTGTACGCATCCCGCTGTCGGTTGGGTTGGACCGTCCATGGTCTTCACCGCGGCCGCACTCACTCTTCGAAGTCCGGGGTAAGTGACCAAAATGTTTGCCATCTCGCTCACTCTCGCGTCACTGATGATATTGATGATGTACATAATTTTCGCGAACTTAATGAATTGATTAAACACTCGTTTGATTTCGACTTGATAGGTACACCCGTATCGCGTGAGAATACGGACCATATTCGCGCTATTGAGATTTTAGATAAGACAGCTCGCCAAGTAGGTACACAGTGGGAAGTAGGTTTGCCCTTTAAAAAAGATGTCTTTAGCATGCCTGACTCCTATCAGAATGCCTACTCCCGTCAGCAGCTATTGTTAAGAAAGTTTCGTCAAAACGCTGACTACGCTGCCCGCTATAAAACCGAGATTACGAAATTGTTAGATAATAGTTACGCTCGAGAACTTACCTATAACGAATCGCATTCCTCAGCTTGGTATTTACCGCACTTTGGTATTCAAAACATAAACAAACCTGAAAAGTTAAGAGTTGTTTTTGATGCAGCGGCAAAAGTAGATAGCCTGTGCCTTAATGATTATTTATTAACAGGACCGGATTTATATAATTCACTCTACGGAATTATGCTTAGATTTCGTGAGAATAGAATTGTTATCATTGGAGATATTCGCGATATGTTTCTCAGGGTGAAAATTCGCCAGGAAGACCAGCATGTACTTCGATTCTTGTGGCAAGAATCCTCGGAAAGCCCGTTAAAGGTTTGTTCGATGCAAAGCCTTATTTTCGGCGCTACATGCTCACCGTTTATTGCGCAATATGTAAAGAATAGAAACGCTTTAAAATATGAGGATTTAAATCCCGAAGCTGTTCAAGTAATTTTAAATAATTTTTACATGGATGATTGTTGTTACTCGACCTGCGACGAAAATAAAGCTATTGAGTTAATTCGTGACATAACGTTGATTAACAGCAAGGGTGGCTTTGAAATACGAGGGTGGTCTAGCAATAGTAAACAGGTTTTAGACTCGGTACCTACAGATGCACTGGCACGCTCAGCTGTTCAGTTCAAACATGGAGCTATGAATGCCAGTGAGCGCACGCTAGGATTGATATGGCATCCCGCCGAGGATTCATTCGGGTTTCAGATTTCGTTAGATAAAATACCGAACGATATTTTAAATGGTTCTACGCCGCCTACCAAATCGAAAATGCTCAGCATTATTATGTCTATTTATGATATACATGGTTTTTTATCGCCGTTTGTTATAAAAAGTAAAATCATTTTTCAAGATGTGCACAGGTCGAAAGTTGATTGGAAATGCCGCATCCATTCTGCCGAACACATTAAATGGGTAAAATGGTTAGATGAATTAAAACTTTTAGAATCATTACGCATACCACGGTGGTATAACAACGTAGACAGTTGGACGCCGTGCTATCCCTTATCAGTAGGCATAGGTATTAGCGCCGAGTCTATTGTTAATAAACAACTGCACATATTCTGCGACGCTTCTTTGAAAGCGTACACTGCAGTTATTTATTGGCGTTTTATTCGAGCTGACGGAAATGTTTTGATTTGTTTTGCCGCTAGTAAGAGTAGGGTAAGTCCTCTCCGGCCCGTATCGGTTCCTCGTTTGGAACTCCAGAGCTCGCTGACGGCTGCACGTCTCGCGGACACTATACAATTGAGATTTATCCCCCCTGGCGCCCCAGAACAAGGCGGTGCCTGGGAACGTATGATTCGCCCAGTGAAGACGTCCCTGAAAGTAGTCCTGAAGGAACGCGCGCCTCATCCTGCAACGATTTCGACTTTGTTTGCAGAAGTTGAAGCGCTAGTGAATAGTCGCCCTATTACTCATGTGTCAACTGACGTTAATTATCCCGAAGCATTAAGCCCTAATCACTTCTTATTAGGTACATCATCGAACGGTCCCGCATTCGGTAGGTATGATGATACCGACCTATGTTTGCGTAAACAATGGCGTATCGCGCAACGGTTAACTGATATGTTTTGGGCTAGATGGGTTAAGGAGTACCTTCCTACTTTAATTCCTAGACAGAAATGGTGTAGGGAGCAGAGAGTGATGCGAGAGGGAGATTATGTTCTCATTTTAGAACCTAACTTAGAGCGCGGGTGCTGGCGGCACGGAGTGGTGAGTGCGGCGCGCGCGGGGGACGATGGACGCGTGCGTGTGGTGGACGTGCGCACTCGCTCTGGTGTGGTGCGACGTCCAGTAACGCGTGTCGCTCTACTTGAACCTTCATCGGATTGTTAGTGCTGAGCTGAACCTTTGTTAGAAGTTATCATTTTGTTTTCTTTTATTAGTTTTTTCTTTGTCAGTTCAGCACTAAGAGGGTGGATTGTAGACGACACACGTTGAAGATTTAATGTACCTAGATATTATATATATGGATGTATATAAATTTTAATAAATGGGATGACGTTGCAATTGAGTTCACAAAATCAATCTATTATAAATAGAGTAAGTAATTCGCACCTTTCGCATATCAAGCACTTGATTTGTACCGGCGCGAATGTGAAGCCTCGGCTACTTATTGGTGAGGATAATTATTTCCTGATAGCTCCACTTGAGGTTATACATGGAGACAGGAACTCGCTGTACGCATCCCGCTGTCGGTTGGGTTGGACCGTCCATGGTCTTCACCGCGGCCGCACTCACTCTTCGAAGTCCGGGGTAAGTGACCAAAATGTTTGCCATCTCGCTCACTCTCGCGTCACTGATGATATTGATGATGTACATAATTTTCGCGAACTTAATGAATTGATTAAACACTCGTTTGATTTCGACTTGATAGGTACACCCGTATCGCGTGAGAATACGGACCATATTCGCGCTATTGAGATTTTAGATAAGACAGCTCGCCAAGTAGGTACACAGTGGGAAGTAGGTTTGCCCTTTAAAAAAGATGTCTTTAGCATGCCTGACTCCTATCAGAATGCCTACTCCCGTCAGCAGCTATTGTTAAGAAAGTTTCGTCAAAACGCTGACTACGCTGCCCGCTATAAAACCGAGATTACGAAATTGTTAGATAATAGTTACGCTCGAGAACTTACCTATAACGAATCGCATTCCTCAGCTTGGTATTTACCGCACTTTGGTATTCAAAACATAAACAAACCTGAAAAGTTAAGAGTTGTTTTTGATGCAGCGGCAAAAGTAGATAGCCTGTGCCTTAATGATTATTTATTAACAGGACCGGATTTATATAATTCACTCTACGGAATTATGCTTAGATTTCGTGAGAATAGAATTGTTATCATTGGAGATATTCGCGATATGTTTCTCAGGGTGAAAATTCGCCAGGAAGACCAGCATGTACTTCGATTCTTGTGGCAAGAATCCTCGGAAAGCCCGTTAAAGGTTTGTTCGATGCAAAGCCTTATTTTCGGCGCTACATGCTCACCGTTTATTGCGCAATATGTAAAGAATAGAAACGCTTTAAAATATGAGGATTTAAATCCCGAAGCTGTTCAAGTAATTTTAAATAATTTTTACATGGATGATTGTTGTTACTCGACCTGCGACGAAAATAAAGCTATTGAGTTAATTCGTGACATAACGTTGATTAACAGCAATCAAGTTCTTCTGCCTGCATCCCAATCTCGTCTGTCGTGAACAAGCGTGGTTTTATTCGATCATCTACACTCATGTTGTACAACGTCGGACACATTTCTAGCATGAAGCTAGTATTTTTATTTTAACTGTTATTGATGTTTTACGATATTGGTACATTTTAGCATAAAGCTAGAATTTCAATGTGTATATAACGTTGTTAACAATGTTTTACAACGTTGAGACATAGCATGAAGCCAGTATTTTTAAGGTTTATATGTATGAGGCATTTCTATTGAAGTTCAACGACGTCGAGACTTTTCTAGCCTGAAGACAGTATTTTCAACCAATTTTTTCATGTTTTACAACGCCGGAAACTTTTCTAGCATGAAGCAGTATTTTCAATGTATACGAGTATTATGAGAAACTTCTAGCATGAAGCCAGTATTTTCAAGGTTTATTTCTATTGAAGTTTAACGACGTCGTGACTTTTCTAGCCTGAAGACAGTATTTTCAACTAATTTTTCATGTTTTACAACGCCGGAAACTTTTCTAGCGTGAAGCAGTATTTACAATGTTTATATATATGCGACATTTCTTGCATGAAGACAGTATTTTCAACCATTACTTACTCATGTTGTACAACGTCGGACACATTTCTAGCATGAAGCTAGTATTTTTATTTTAACTGTTATTGATGTTTTACGATATCGGTACATTTTAGCATAAAGCTAGAATTTCAACGTGCATTATAACGTTGTTAACAATGTTTTACAACGTTGAGACATAGCATGAAGCTAGTATTTTCAAGGTTTATATGTATGAGGTATTTCTATTGAAGTTCAACAACGTCGAGACTTTTCTAGCCTGAAGACAGTATTTTCAACCAATTTTTTCATGTTTTACAACGCCGGATTTTTTTTTATGGCATGAACCAGTATTTTATTTCTAGCATGAAAACAGTATTATCAACCATTATTGAAAATACATGTTAGAAATGCCTCTGTTTCGTAAGTTTTATAATGTCGGAGACTTTTCTAGCATGAAGCTTTCATGAAGCTATCTTCAACCCTTATTTAGGTTCAACGATGGCGATAAATTTTAGTATTAAACTAGTATTTTAATAGGTATAATGCTGCCAGTATCTTGGTGACACTTCCGACTGGTATTGTATGGATCAGTTGTAGCTGTTTTTGCACCTGTAGATTGTTTGCAACAGTCTGTAGTAAGCTTACTTGTTTAATTTGTAGGTCTATTTTGATATTTTTAACAAATAAATAATGACGGACAATCCACACAGCATCATCTAGCCCCAAGCTAAGAGCTTGAGCTTGTGGTACTAGATGATTGATATACCTTGAAGTTCAACAACGTCGAGACTTTTCTAGCCTGAAGACAGTATTTTCAACCAATTTTTTCATGTTTTACAACGCCGGATTTTTTTTTATGGCATGAACCAGTATTTTATTTCTAGCATGAAAACAGTATTATCAACCATTATTGAAAATACATGTTAGAAATGCCTGTTTCGTAAGTTTTATAATGTCGGAGACTTTTCTAGCATGAAGCTTTCATGAAGCTATCTTCAACCCTTATTTAGGTTCAACGATGTCGATAAATTTTAGTATTAAACTAGTATTTTAATAGGTATAATGCTGCCAGTATCTTGGTGACACTTCCGACTGGTATTGTATGGATCAGTTGTAGCTGTTTTTGCACCTGTAGATTGTTTGCAACAGTCTGTAGTAAGCTTACTTTTTTAATTTGTAGGTCTATTTTGATATTTTTAACAAATAAATAATGACGGACAATCCACACAGCATCATCTAGCCCCAAGCTAAGAGCTTGAGCTTGTGGTACTAGATGATTGATATACCTACATAATACAATATTAATACATATATAGATATTTTTTACTTTACATAGAAAACGACCAGAACATCCTTAACAAATATCTACAGATCGTACAAATATTTGTCCGGAGGCGGGAATCGAACCCGCAACCCCCTGCTTCGCAGGCGGACCTTCGCCCTCCGCGCCACAGAGGTCGTCGATTTTATATATTTTTTATATATCACGATCCGGCGCGCTACGGCAGTGACAGAATTTTTGAAAGATCATAAAATGAATGACAGTGCGGTGACCGCGCCGTCCATTTTTTAACTTCGTTTTCAACAAGTACGGCTACCGCAGCGTATAAATATTTTAATCTATTTTAGACCTTACTGGATACGCAATAAGACAGAGATTACGTTGCTATTTTACCGAAAATAAGTAGTATTATATGAGGTTTCAATGTGTGCAATAGACACACGTAGACAGCTTTGATCAAAACGCTAGTAGAGATAAACCATTCTAAAAATGCACGCCCCTCCACCGCCGTTACACTTCCATGCAAAACAGGTGTATAGACACAATACACATAATTTGGTCTTTGTCTGTTTGTCATTGGTTGTTCAGTCACCGGCTGGACACGAAGGTGGGAGCACGCGTCGATTACGCCGCAAAATGGCATGTCAACGAAAAAGCATCTTCGCAGTCAAGTATTTTTTAGTTTTAAGTTATAGGTAAACTTTACTTTACTACTATAGGTAGGTACTAGCTTCATGCTCAAATTATTTTAAATGGTGCTTGTTTACAGCGTTTCTATATCAAAATACATTAATTATGAATACGTTTCATTTTACAGAGCAAAGAAATTAAGCTAAGGTTGCTAAGGTATATCACCGAATGAAATATGAAGCAGAAAATGGAGTTGAAAATGAAACTGATGCCAGATGGCGAACTGCTCAAGCTGTTGGTTATAGTGAACGTACTAATATCAAACATATTAAAAGAAGAAAAACAACAGGCAAGTTTAGCTGAAACATCAGGGAACCTATCCACAGATATGGCACAGATAATTTTTAAATCGCCCTCAAAAAGAAAACGGGTTTGTCCAAAATCAGGGTTGGACGATTTTGACGTATCTGTGCTACGGAGAACAATAATGTCATTCCATACAGAATTTAATGAAATGCTCACATTGAAAAAACTGAAAGAAGTTTTAATAGAAAAAATTGGTTTCGACGGCTGTATAGAAACGTTGCGTAAACTTTTGCGAGAATCTGGCTATGAATGGTCCAGAACAGACGACAATCGGAAACTACTTGTCGAAAAGCATGATAAATACAAATGTTGCGCTTTAAGTATTTAAAACAACTGAACAAATATCGTGATGAAGGTCGATACATCGTGTATACTGACGAAAGTTATGTTCACACAACACACATACAGAATAAATGCTGGAAAACCGTGAAAGGATTCTCATCAGTTCAGAAAAAGTTATCAAAGGGAATGCGGGTCATAATTGTTCACGCCGGAGGAAGTCAAGGGTTCGTTCTAAATGCTTGCTTAATATATAAAGCAAACTCAACAAGTGGCGATTACCATGACAATATGAATTTTGAAAACTATAAATCAAGGCTTACAAAACAACTGCTACCTAATCTCCCAGAAAAATCGGTCATAGTCATGGATAATGCGTCTTACCACGTTGTAACAGAAAAATGCCCTAATTCTGAACAAACAGAAACAAAACAAAACAGACAAACAAAACAGAACCTCATGCAAGCATGGCTGACAGAGAAGAATATTCTGTTTGAAGAAACAATGAAAAAAAAAATCAACTGTATTATTTAATATTAAAGAAGAAAGACAGGTTCAAAAGTTTTGCAATCGATGAACTAGTCAGATCGAAAGGTTTCGAAGTTCTGCGATTACCTCCTTATCACCCGGACCTAAATCCAATAGAAAAGATATGGGGAATACTGAAAAACTACGTGGCTAAAAAAACATTGTACAAAACCTGACGTCTATAATGGCTCTCTTATAAAGGAACGAATTGAAATAATTGATAGTAGTACTATGTGGGAAAATACATGTCGACATGTTAATGATATCGAAAAACAAAATATATGAAAAATTATGACATGGATTTCGAATTTATTATTAATGTTGAGTCTGATTCCGATGAAAGCGATTAGGTGATGTGATGAGAGAATAATTGTTTGACTAAGTAGGTATATCTTTTTTGTTTATTATCCAATGACCGATTGTTATGAATATTATCATGTACTGTGGAAAAGAAGAAAACACTGATGAAACTACAAAGAAAACTGAACAGATTGTAATGAAGTTGCTAAATCCATATCTGATGAAAGGTCATCACGTATACATGGATAATTTCTACAACCATGTTGAGCTGAGCAGGAAACTTCTAACATTGCGGACTCATTCTTGTGGTACCCTGAGAAAAAACAGAGTTTCTAATCCAAAGGTTCTTACAATGCTAAATTGAAGAAGACTGATCATTTTTGGCGCCGTAAAGGACATATGTATCTGCGTGGAAAGACAAACGGCCTGTATACGTTATTACCACCAATAACCATCCAGCAATGGAATTGGTGTCCAACAGATTTGGTAAATTATCCATGAAGCCAAAAGAAGTGGCGGCATATAACACGTATATGGGCGGAATAGACCGCAAAGACCCGATGGTTGCTTATTATTCGTCGCCGCAAAAAACCATACGGTGATTTATGAAAGTTTTCTTTCATATGCTCGACGTAACAACGTGGAATGCGTATTATGTTTATTACAAGCATTTCAAACCAGACAGCAGGTACGAATTCATAGATTTTAGAGACGCTGTGATAAAGCAAATGACCGGAGTTGACAAAAACCTTTCAGGAAGAGACTTGGTTAGATCTGGCAGCATAATTATATGCTAGCAGAAGAACAGAAACTTCACCAACAGAAAGTTCAACAGAGCCACGAGCCATCATTTCTGGGGGCCATCATATTGGCCTGAATTGATTCCATGCGCTGCGGGCGCTAAACGTAAATTCAAGTTTTTGAGGTGTAAACTTTGCACCAAAAAAAAGTTCGAAGGGAAACAAGATACAGATGTAAGGGTTGTATAAAAAATACTCCTCTTTGCCCCGACTGCTTTGAAGAATGGCATGCTATACATAGAAGAGGCTAACATAAATTGAAATTGTGGTTTGAGACTGAATAAACTGATTCCAGGGTATATTAATGATAGGTACTAAGTTTCTACTATTGTTACAAAGTAATGAGACTGATTAAAATAAATGTAAACACTAAGAGAAAATAATATAAGCTAAAAGATTTATTATGTTGGTGTATGAACACAATTGTTTAATTTGTTAGGATTTTTTTAAGTTTTAGATACAGTTTTTCACATAGAGTGTATAAGAACATTAAGAACCTTATAGGTGTTGTCTGTATTACATAATTTTCCTAATAATTATAATAAAAAATTATTAAATATAATTTGTATTATTTAAAAACAAAAATCTAGCCTCTAAGGTAGAGTGGCTCTTACAGCCTTACTGTTATAAGTATTCGCTGATAAATCATAATATGATTCATGACTCATATTATGAGATGATCAGTACTGCCCCAGACGTGTGACTGTTGCTGCCGTACTTGTTTCCTGCTATAGAAATAATGTATACTTTTTTGACAGTACGGCTGAAACCGACATACTGTTATACCCGTAATGACAAATACCATAGACATTTTTTCATACGAATCAGATAGTACGGCTATATACGGTTACAGCCCGTTCACACATGTCTCCGTTTTACTGTTCCGTTTTATCGTGTACTTATTTTGTTCGTCGATCTGTAAACAGAATACTGTGCCATGTGTGAAGTCGCTCATACAACCACATACGCCATCGACGAAAAAAATACGTACACGATAAAACGGAGCAGTAAAACGGAGACATGTGTGAACGGGCTGTTACGGTTGTAGCCGTCTACCGCCCTATGCAAACGATTTATTTTTCGTGTTAATGTCAGTACGGTGTTAGAAGTATTATGATGTTGTATGAAAAAATCTACTTGTCTTTCCCTACCACCGCGCCACCTAGTACCGCGCCGGAACGTGATATACTAGGTCTAATTTGGTTATTTAATAGTATTTTTTTTTTTGGTAATAAAGGTTTTACAGGTATTTAAATTATTTACAAATAACACTTATATCAAATATGTAGTCTATTTGATTGGTGCATGCAACTATGCAACGGTTTTATTTCCCAGAGTGCAGACCTATCATCATCATCATCATCACCAGCCTATAATAGTCCACTGCTGGACATAGGCCTCCCCTAATGAGCGCCAATGATGGCACTATCATTTGGGAGTTAATGCCCATAATCCCCACGCTGGGTATGCGGGTTGGGGATCGCAGCTCGGTGGAGTTCTTCTGCAGAGGGCGCTGCTGCCCGCCCCCCGGTGTATTTCCCTTAGTCGCCTCTTACGACACCCACGGGAAGAGATGGGGTGGTGAAATTCTATGCCGACACCACACGGCAAACACCACACGGCAACTTATATGGCAGACCTATAGACATTTTATATCTATACTAATATAATATTATAAGGAGGAAAGATTTGATTGTTTGTTTGTTTGCATTGAATAGGATCCGAAACTACTGGACCGATTTGAAAAATTCTTTCACCATTAGAATCCTCAATTTTGTGCGGCAAAAATAGGCTACAGAACAAAGTGTCCAAGAGTCCTGTAAGGTCTAAAGGAAATAAAGCACTTTGATTTTGATTTTGAACATTTAAAAAAATTTAGATCTTTGAAATATAACTTAATAAAACACGAATACTCATTTACATAAAATGTATTTTACTTACCAGTAACAGATTAATGAGTTACCTCATAAAAATGCACCCGCACATTATATGCACAAGATTCTGAATAAAGTCTATAATTAGGAGTATGTATGTAACTACAATCCATAAATGTTGTTAATTTAGATCAACTATAATAGCAACTAAAATCAATACATAGAAAGAAATACTAAAATCCTACTTTTACCTTTTACATTATTTTTTCTACAACATTATTACTTTTTTCTGGAAAATCAGATTTTTCAGCAACATTACTTGCATTCATGATTACCTTTTCACTTTTTTGAGAGTCATCATTTTCATCATCTTTAACAGGTTCATTGTCATCGTCGTCATCATCATCACCGCCACCTTCCTCAGGCTTGATCTCAAGGTTATCATCAGAAGGTTCAAAAGAATGCCTGGCCAACTTATCAAGCCAAGCAGCCATGCTTCCTTCTAATTCACCTTTGACAATGTTGGGGTAGATGTGTTCGTGTTTGAATTTCTGAATAGCCTCTTCCTCATCATCCCACGTAAGGCTGTCGTGGCTATCTTTGAATTTAGCGTCATACCTCTCATAGTGTACCTAAAACAACCTTTTTTTCGTATTATGTTCATAAAGAAAGCATTTTCATTATAATCTAAACATAAATCAATCATGCCAATAAAAGTTAATGTTAATTATTTGTTTGCGCGAACCTAACAGGTTCGGTTTGTCAAAGTAGGCCTTGATACCCGAGGTAAAACAGCTGCAATTCATCATCAGCCTATATCATAGTCCACTGTTGGACCTCTAGGCCTTCTCTATTGAGCGCCATAGATGGCATATTATTTATCATTTGGGGATTATTAATAATCCCCACGCTCTGGGCATGCGGTTTGGGGATCGCAGTTCGGAGGAGTTGTTCTCCTGAGGGCGCTGCTAACCGGCCCCCGGTGAGTAGGTAAAGCAGAGGTAAAACAGCTCCAATTACATAAAACTGTACATACGCTGTTTTGCACGTCATTTAGTCGAAAAATCAGGAAACCTGCGGTCTATTGATATGACTTAGTTTCGATTTGAGCTCAGATTCTTATAAACTTGTGATGTTTTGTTTAATACGATTTACTTTTCCAAAAAAATTATAGGACGAAATATTTTCCTATTCACACATATAGATGTACCATACCTGCTATTGTTTAATACAATAAATTTAGGCCATTGAAAACAAATACATCACAGAACTAGAATCAGTAAAAGACTTATCATAAAAAAATTCTACCTTACCTTATCTAAGACTAGACCGAGACCTGGTGCAGTGGGTATCATAACTTTCTCTTTGCCAAATGCCTTGTCCATGATCGATATGTCAGTTTGATCTCGGAGAACTGCTATCATCAGTCCCACCATCTTTCTGATCTGGTGTAACATGAAGCTTTGACCCTGAAAAGATACAACCAATAAATTAATATTTGAAGAGGTCTGTGGCACAGGAAGTAAAGAAGTAAAGGTCACCTTTTTTTAGGGTTTTGCCATCGGTTGCAAAACCCTTATGAAATCGCTTTGGGTCTGTTTTGTGTTTTGAATCCTTAATATCTCAGAAACTACTGCAGCTATTGACTTGAAATTTGAAATAATAGTACATTTTGTGCGCCCGCACATATTTATAGAAAAATAAATGAAAATAAATGAAAAATCAAAATGAAGATTTTCCATACAAATTTTGAAATCGAAATTTTAAATGGAACGTACAAAGTCAAAAGTGGTATCAAATGAAAGGTACACGTTTGTAGATTTCAAAATAGTTTTGGAAATTTTGGTAGATTTTATACTTTTTAAAATATTTTGAAAATGGTCAAAAAAATGACCGTTCCCCCCCCCCCTTATCTCCGAAGATTGCAGAGCGATCGACGTAATATGTAGCAAGTGTTTGTAGATATGGATCTATATTTTACAGGAAAAATATAGAGAAGTCTGTAAAAATAATAGTTTTAGAAATATGGTCAAAAAAGGGCGGGAAAAATTTCTGAAGGGCTGACTACCCCACCGAGTTGGGTATCAAATGAAAGGTATTGGCTTGTACATTCCAATACAGTTTTTGGAATTTCGATAAGTTTTAAACTTTTCGAAATATTTTGAAAAAGGTCGAAAAATTGACCGGTACCCCCCCTCTATCTCCGAAGATTGCAGAGCGATCGATGTGATATGTACCAAGTGTTTGTAGATATGGATCTATATTTTACAGGAAAAATATAGAGAAGTCTGTAAAAATAATACTTTTTGAAAAAAGGTCAAAAAAGTGCGGGAAAATTTTCTAAAGGGGTGACTACCCCACCGAGTTGGGTATCAAATGAAAGGTATAGGTTTGTACATTCCAATACAGTTTTTGAAATTTCGATATGTTTTATACTTTTCGAAATATTTTGAAAAAGGTCGAAGAATTTACCATTCCCCCCCCCCTATCTCCGAAGATTGCAGAGTGATTGATGTAAAATGTACTAAGCGTTTGTAGATATAGATCTATATTTTACAGGAAAAATATAGAGAAGTCTGTAAATATATTACTTTTTGAAATATGGTCAAAAAACTAATTTTCATACAATGGGGGCTATTTCATTGAGAGTAATATCAAATCAAAGGTATGGATTTCGACAATTCAAAACAGGTTTTGAAAATCGTCTAAATTTCATACTTAGTGAAATAGGTTGAAAAAAGCCGAAAAAAAATTGTAGGTACCAACCCACTTACCTACCCACTAATCTCTGTAGTAACTGTAATAGGAGTATCCTAGATAATCCACACAGTATCATTTACCCACAAGCTAAGCAAAGCTTGTGTTATTGGTATTACTACGATAGCTGTTATACTTAATAAAGTATAAGTATCACATTAGATGATTTATTTTTGTGTACAGAAAAGGACTAGAACACCCGAACAAATAATCTGAAGATCCTACAAATATTAGTCCCGAGGCAGGAATCAAACCTCAACCTCCTGCGTTGTAAGCCCACCGCGCCAAGAGGTTGTCATATACGTAACTACCTAAACGACAAAAGTTCAAAACCCTCGGCGCGCGAGTTACACTCGCACTTGTCCTACTTGTTTTTTATTTACTTTTAGTGGCTTTAGTATCGCTGCGGCCATGATTGGCCTATTGCGATCGCCACTTTGACGGTTCACCTCCAGAGGCGCGGCGTTATAGTTCGCCACTTATCCTTGCAGTTGCTAAGAACTGTAGGATATCCTTCGGGGTGATATCTCATAATTCGTCTGGGCTAAGCAGGTGCCTGCCCAAACGGGTGCTACGTTTTTGCATCAGTGCACCACATTCTCCTAGCAGATGGAGAGGCGTTTCTTCCGCCTCACCACAAAATCTGCAGGATTGGTATGAAAGGTCACCTTAGCAGAATGCAGAAGATTTTGGGTCCTGCACTGTGTTAATTGATTCTATGGTGCCCCGAAATAATAATAATGCCGGACAATTCACACAGCATCACCCTAGCTAAGCAGAGCTTTTGATATGGGTACTAGATGACTGATATAAATAATACAATGTTATTATTACATAGATACCTAGATTAGATATTTTTTTTATTATACATCGAAAACGAGCAGAAAACCCTGAACAAATATCTGCAGATCGTACAAATATATCCTGGGGCGGGAATCGAACCCGCAACTTCCTGCGTCGCAGGCGAACTTTCGCACACCGCGCCACGGAGTTCGTCAAAGTGTATGTCAAATTCTGTTCTATTAGTCCACATATCAACCATTAAAGCGTTAAGATTTAGAGGCAATGATCGCCAGCGCATACGCCTTCAAGATGTGATGCTAGCGAGAAATGCTACGATTTCCTTTGACCACGCATATATAGAACCACTCTTTCGGTACTCGAGAAGCTCACTAGAGCGGACGCAACGGGGGAAAATACTTTCGCGATGGTTCATGAATGTATTGGAGAAACCACGCGAGGTGGATGTTGCTAAGCAAATCAATGAGTTTATGTTGAGTAAAAATAAATACCTTGACTAGCAATACAGCAAACTCCATGTCATTAGTTACAAAAACTTTTTCTATGCTGAAGCCCATCATATATCTTAGAGCAGAGGGATCTTGGTGGTGTCTGCAAAAGGTAACCCCATTAACATTTACACACACACAATAACAGTCTAAGTTTTTTTATGTTTCTTTAATTATTCCTTTATTATTTAAAAACCCTTTTAGTTATAACTTCACTAAATTGCTAAACATTTGTTATTAGATTTGTTTGTGCATATCAATCTACCCTAAATTTCGTTAAATAGCACTATTATAAAAGAACTTCAATATCCTATAACTACATAATAATTAAGTCCTAGAGGTAATAACATTGGTGTCGATTCTGTTGTTTTAGAATTAGCTAAAATTAGGATTTAGGAATGTCAAATAGACAAAAGCTATTCTATGTTTTAAAAATTAGACTGACAGATTTCAAATTAGAACGACAGATCTAAAACAACTCAACATAGGTAAATTAACTAAAACCCTATTCTTTGCATCACATTTTTAACTAAGATAAGAAACGTCAACCTAATTTTAGGAAGCATCTAATTAGACTGACAGATTTCAAATTAGAACGACAGATCTAAAACAACTCAACATAGGTAAATTAACTAAAACCCTATTCTTTGCATCACATTTTTAACTAAGATAAGAAACGTCAACCTAATTTTAGGAAGCATCTAATTTGCTCATGATTAAAATTTATACTTATTAAAAAATATTTTTTGGCACAGATCTAGTGAAAAACGGGAAGATTATTTTGTGAAAAGTGGAAAATGGATTTTGTTGTAGCTGCAGTGGTAAATTCGAGGGAAAGGTGTGTATTATTTGCCACTTCCTCGTTTGGTACCTAACCTAGCCATAATCTTCATGGATTTCATCCAGCATGCGTAAAGTTTTAGCAGGTAGCACCTAGGTACCTATCAAAAACCAACATTGGCTAACCTAACCTAACTTAAAAACCTAAAATTTAAGTTAGGAATCCTAAACAACAGAATCGACACCATTATGTTGTTCGACATTTTTGTTCTCATTATAAGTGTACTTTTATTGTATGTATATGAAAATAAAGCTTCTTTAACCTCAAATAAGATTTGTTAACTTTAGAGAAACATCACTTACTTTTTTTCTGTGAAATTGTGATAACTCTTCGTCCCTTTGTACACTTCAAGAACATCATTGACCTTCTGTAATTTTTCAGCTGTTATCCTATAGCGTTTTCTCTCCTCCTCCTCAATTAAATTAGGCTCGAACACATATGTTGGAAGAGTAAAACTGTATGTTCGTGCATTACATTTTGATTTAGAGTTGAAACGGTTTGTTACTCTCTTCACACCAAAAACCCGTATGCAATCTGGTAACCTCTTGTTGATTTCATCCAAACTTACTTCTAAAGCTGAAAATGAGCAAAATTTTACTTTGTTCTAGTTTTTTATAATTATATTACTGTTTGTAGATTTATATAATTATTACTGATTTTGTTTTGTGCTGCAACTGAGTTGATTCAATAAATGTATCTCTATCTCTATCATGTAACCTTCTTTTTAAACTGCAACATCAGCATTTAAACTGAAGATAAAAAAAAAATTCTTTAAAACAGTGCTGATGCATGATGAGGCGTATTATTATTTTATATTTGAAGTTAATAGGTGTGGTAGTTGCGAAGATATTTGAGATAAAGAAATTGATTTTGATTTCTTGAAAAAGAGGAAGGCAGGAGCTTTTCAACTTAAACAACACAAGATACTTACGTAGTTTCAGAGAGACAATCTGCCTGGCTGCGGAGACTCCCTTATCTGTCCGTGAACTTCTTTGGAACTGTGCTGCTTGCTGGTTTGTGAAATCCTCTTCAGTTATGTACTTAGCATCATACAATGCTTTTAATAGTTCCTCTTCAATTGTAGGTACTCCAGGATTTCTGTGAGAACAAGAATTTGGATTGTTATTCTTGTTTTTTCTGGTTTACCACCATTGACCTTAATTAAAACCCAGAAATCATATTAATATGCTTGTGGTATCTAATATAATAGGTTGGTAAGGTTTAAAAGGTATATAGCCCACAATATTTGTAAACCAAATACCTACTCAATCAAAAGTATCTGTTTGGTCAATGCTAGTCAGTATTGAAAAAAATTGTCAGCATTGTAGGTGCTTGAATCAACAAGCACCTAGTGCAAGTTCTGCCAAATATCAGCAACCGATTTTAATATTCTGTAAGGATTACTTGTGCTTACATGTTATGTTTACAAAGATATTGCAGCATAGGCCAACTATAACTATCAGTTGCTGTTGCCTAGCAGAGATGATATTTTTTGAGTAAGCAAAGTTCAATATTTGTTATTCTATCTTTAACAAACCAACATAGATGGTGGTTTGAGCACATGCCATGTTTTTTACCTCTGCATACCGTGATAATTTACTCCACTGTATCCAAGGATCATGGCCATTTTCTTTCTCTTTATCCTTTCAAATGGTTTCTTTGCGTCAGCTTCTCCATTTTCTTTCCTAGGGTTTGAACGGTTTGAATCATCCCATTGCCTTTTGTTGAATCGCTTTTTGTACCTTGTGTTATTTTTATTTTGTATTATTTCTTGTCCTTCGACTAGTGGCTTTTCAACAGCAGCTTCCATGGCTGTTACTTGTCTGAACTGTAGGCCTGTAATTATAATAACACTGAAATTGTGGCAGATTTGGCAGTAAAATTATGAGTCCAACAAATACCATGACAACATGATTGAACTTCTGTAACGTTCAACAAAAACGAGAACTGGTAAAATAAAAACCATGTGGATTTTACCTGGTCTCACAGGATGCCTCGGCAGATTGTGCTTCAATGAACTAACAAATAAACTGAAAAGCTTTAGAGACATACCTACGCAAAACGCAATCACTTCAAATAAAAACACAACATTTGTCACTTTCTTTGACCATCGGAATTTACAATCTTGTTTCACAAAACTCGTGCATTACAATAAAATACAATGTGCATGTCTTGTCTCCATCTCTCTCTGGTCTGTGGTATGAGCCAAAGAGACTAATAACCTTTCGCCAACCGGACGACCGACGACGACGCCAAATGTCTCTCCATAGATTTAGGATAATTATGTTCTGTTCTGTGTGAGGTTCTGTGCCATAGATAATCCACTCGCCCTGCGCGCCATGTTGTTATGAGTGAGTGAACTGACGTGAATGTGAATGCTTCGTTCTATCAATCAACAGTGTACAGTGTACGATTTCCGGCAAAGATTTTTTTTTGTTTCATTGTTCAAAATGAACAGCGAAAGCCATTAAATTGCGTAGTCTTAGGTTTATCTTATTTTCTTTAATTAAAAGTAAAATACTGGTCAGCCATTTAATTTTTTCTCCTTTCCGGCTAAGATCAAGCAGCTTACTTGTACGTCTTATAGCATTTTAGAATTTATACTCAGAGCATTTCTAAAAATATCTCATTACTCAATGCAGTACAAGCTCCTTCGATTTCCGGCAGTTTCGAGTGAGTGTATAAAAAACAGTGGTATTTTTTTATGACCAAAAAGAATACCTCTAATAGCATATAGCCACTTCGTTGTAAGACTAGTTATGGGCCTTAAAATCTAATACATCTTTAACGGTAGGTACTAATATTTTAAAGAGGAAAGATTGGATTCATGGCCGTAGGGAGGGGGGGGGGGGGTTTGGGGGTTCAAACCCCCCCCGAAATGTTGAGGCACCGTTAAAAATCAAACTTGAATGGGTAAAATTTTCTCGGATACGTACTCGTACGTGGAAAGTTCGGCTTACTTTAAATAGCTATTCTCTCTTAAAAACACAAAAATTTTTTCGTCTCATTTCGTCTCTAATTAACAACAGCGCGCTCTGAGTCGTCGGTGGCGGACGGAGCGCGCTCGCGCCCCATGCCATGCGATTCCTATTGTGTATCTACATACATTGTACTGTATGTAAGCTCTTAAATATTTCTTTAAATTATTATCTTTTGAAAACTCAAACTTTTTTTCGACAAAATTCGTCTCTACATTTTAAATGAGCTGGGTGCACGCATCGCATTCATTTACGGCCGATTCCAGCTAGGCAGGCAGATCACGACACATTACTTTTAATTTTATAAATCAATAGACCTATTTTGTTGCCATTCCGTAATTGAATTGGTTTCTCCGTTTACCGTTTATGTATTTATTTATAACATACTTTTCTAAATTATTTAATAACAGCCGAAAAGCTCACAAAAAATTTCGCGGCTCGCTCCGCTCGCCGTTAATTCGGAATTATTCTAAGCTTTTTAACAACCTTGCGAAAATGCCACAATTTCTCAAAAATTTTCAGCGGCCGCAAACACAAAATTTCGGCGGTCACTCCACTCACTGTTATAATTTTGACTCTAAAAGTTTCAGGGTTCACTAATCATAATCTTTTGTCACTCTTGATCTGTTTTATAGATCATACAAAAGGTCGCACAAAAAATTGCGGCTCGCTTCGCTCCCCGTTCATTCTGTAGCCTTTTGGTCATTTTTATCAGCCTGCCGAAAATATGTAAAAAAATTGCGGCTCGCTTCGCTCGCCTTTCATTCTGTAGCCTTTCGGTCAGTTTTATCAGCCTGCCGAAAATATATAAAAAATTTGGCGGCTCGCTTCGCTCGCCGATCATTCTATAGCCATTTAGTCATTTTTATCAGCCTGCCGAAAATAGGTAAAAAAAAATGGCGGCTGGCGTCGCTCGCCATTCTCTCATAATAATGTGAATTGTTATACCTTAACTAATACTACTAACTTTTTTGTCACCCGAAAATGACACTCAAAGTTAATTATATTTTGTATTTCTCACATTTTTTTCTTTGTTGCTGGCATACCAATCTTCAATCTCCAAAATGACCACCGCAGTTTTTAAAATATTTGGGGCTAGCTGTCACATCTATTGTCACACTTTTGCCTACTTTTTTACAAAACACTTGAAAAATCTGAAAAAATTCGCGGCTCGCTCCGCTCGCCGTTACCCATTGTTATTATTTTTATATCGATTTATTTTGGAAAGTGCTTGGTTGAAAACCACTCTGGGTACTAGCATAAGTACATAATATAAAGATGTTGCATGTTGTCTCGGACGGGTCTAAGGCTCGACCCCCCCCCCCCCCCGAATAGTATTTCTGGCTACGGCCCTGATTGGATTGTTTTTGTTTGTTTGAAATAATAGGTCCCGGAGCAATGGACCAATTTGACAAAATTTTCAAATTACCTAGGTACAATATTTTCAAAAAAGTTATTCTGTAGTAAAACCATGCGCAACTTCTTTTATTAATGGCTTCAATAATGTAACCCAACGTCTTCCCAACGTAGTAAGTGTGTGTAATAATAACTTTTGAAACTATTATATCTAGACAGATGTGAATATATCTACTGACCCTAATATAAAATTTTGACCCCTGCACATTTCAACTGTTGAACATTTTTTCACATTGACTACCCAGTCCCTAAAATTTAGGGCCTAAATGATATAAAAAACCACTGCTGTGTGTCACAAAAATAGTAGGTAGGTAGGTAATGTTACAACTAACTACGTGTAAACTGCACTTATGGTAAAAAGAAAAGCAATATGCTCAATTCTACCTATTTAATTTAAATCAATTCGATGTGTAATATAGACTATATGTTGGCGTTCGAATAAATCAGTACCTATTACCTAGGTAGGTATGTGTTTTTTTTTCTGATAGAATATTTTAGCGATATTTCGATATTTACATATTATTCATCTATGCAGGTTCTGTGTTGGAGTCACTTTGTAAGGCTAGACAGGATTAGGGAGGAAAATGTGTCCAGCTTAGCTCCAAAGTACCTACTAACATCCAAGAACATAGCCGTCGCGTCTGAAACGGGTCGGCTAGTATTTGTAAAATATGACAAGAGTGCGGAGTGCGCTGCTATAGAATATACTTAATGAAATAAGTTGTACCTACCTACTTTTGAAATCATTGAGAATAAGAAGCCAATCTTATTCTGATCTATACTAATTGCTAACGTTTCTCAGCCTGGGACGACATTCTTCTTTGGGCTGAAAAGCCAGTACCTACTTACATAAACATTGTCATTTTATCTAAGTTTTGAGTGCAACATGGGTTCCTCCTACCTGGATAGAGACCTGGATCAGGTAGATAGTCGTGGAGTTTCAATCAATGAAGAAAGCTAGCCTATGACGCGTGCGCCAGATCAGCGCATGCGTATATTATTCCACAGCATGCATTGTACAGAACAAACTCCCAGTATGTAACTATCAGCATGGGTTGACGCAGTGCTTTACAATGAGAGGTGGAAGTTCAGAACGTTTGGTCGTGCGAGCCCATCATCGTCGCAGAGGTGAAACGCGCGCCAAGCTGACCCGCTACATCACTGTTCTGTTAGCAACTCTTCTTGGAGGCGGTGCTTCGGCGCTTCTTTTCCTAGTGCCGCTTTACGCTGACCCAGCCTTGAGTGCTTTGGCAGCTGATTTTGACCCACTTCCAGCCGAATGCGTCACCGAGAGGCGCGACGACCGACTCGGCCTAGACAACTGCACTTGGGCATCGTGCAGAGAAGGCTGCACAAGTGACGCTTACAAATGCATCCAGCTGCATGTGAAATACAAACCCCATTCTGAACCTTGGCGTCCGGCTGTACTATTTGTCAATATTAAGGGATGTGGGTATCCTCCTATTGTGGATTGTGAGAATTTTACAACAAGCTACGGTTACGTTGGTGCCAGATATCCTTGCTACTGGTCGCGAGCTGATGAGAGCGTCGTGATTCCCCACTGGTCGCGGGGAGAGCAGGTGGCGACGGTCACGCGAACGCTGGCTTTACCGCTTTTTTTGTCTGGATGTGCTGGAATAGGACTTTGTGCTTTGCATTGCGAGTGCAGACCTCGGAGGCGCCGGCGGCCGCCGCGTCGACCACCACGTCTTCCAACGCTGTCTCCCGATGAAACATCTGTATATCGCCTAGCATAGTGTCGGATTCTATCAAACTTAGACCTACTACGTACCTATTTTTGTTAATCAGACAGATTTATCTTAATTATTAATTGCACAAAAATTAACTGTACCTGCAAATAATTTATTTTTGACATTGTAATGTAAATATATCTATACCTATGTATCATTATGTTTCTTTTTATTGATCCGAGTGAGCGAAGGGAAAGAAGAAATCAGTAGAAGCTTGGGTGATTTGGTTATGCTTATGGTGCAGTACCTACTAGTACCTAGTCACCAGTGTTGTTCCAAGTCAATTTTAGGGTTGCCGTATCTTTATCAAAAAATTGCCGTATTTTAGGGCAAAATCACAAAAACGGGCCGTATATTCAAAGTTTTTAACAAATGTTTACAAATAATGCCAATACGACGCCATAAAACCCTAACCATTGCTAGATTACTAAAAACGGCGGATTTTAACGTAAAGGAACAAAAAAAATTTATATAAACGGATCATTGGCAGCTGGAGCGCATTTTTTTTTATCTGTTTATTTTTTTGGTGTTGATTGAACATCTTCGTCACTCATTGTTACAATCCAGCAAAGATAACTTAACTGAAAACTGAAACAATAATTGCAGAAATAAGTTCAAGTCTTCAAATGAAAGGGCCGTCCTAAGTTAAGTGCTGTAATTTAAAACAAAATTTAAATTACACACTAGTACGTTTATATAAAAAAAAAATTATATAAACGGATCATTGGCAGCTGGAGCGCATTTTTTTTTATCTGTTTATTTTTTTGGTGTTGATTGAACATCTTCGTCACTCATTGTTACAATCCAGCAAAGATAACTTTAAACTAATATAACTGAAAACTGAAACAATAATTGCAGAAATAAGTTCAAGTCTTTAAATGAAAGGGCCGTCCTAAGTTAAGTGCTGTAATTTAAAACTTTTCAATTTCAACTTTTGAAACTTGAACAATACAACATTTTTATCTATGTGACAAAATCGAGTAGACGGCTTTGCAGCCTGTATGAGGAAGAAGGCAGCTTCTCTGCTTAGTAGAGTTCGCGGGAGTACCAACACCATCCTGACAGCAAATAGCCGATAAATTAAATGGAGTGATATATAAACACTCCATCTCTACATTAATTAATTAAAATGTTTAAATTTAAATTAAATAATAAATAACTAACATAGGCTAAGACTTTACTAATAATATGGATCTATGTAATCTGAACAATAAATAAATTATTATTATTAATTATAAAATAAAAAAGTCGCTAGGTGCGCCAACACTAGTAAAATACATAATTATGTGCCGTCTCATTTTATTAGGATATTTTATGACTTCAGAGAAACCTAAAGCTAGAAAGAAGCCTGTCGCTAGTGCGTTCCGTTATACGAAAAAAATCATTTTTGTCAACGCTTCTGATACCGGCCGTATAATTTCATACAAATTATATACGGCTATGAAAAGTCTGCCGTACGTATGCCGTATTCTTGACGATTTACCCGCCCGAAAGCCGTATAATACGGCAATTGCCGTAGCCGGAACATCACTGCTAGTCACTTCGAGCAGCCAACATAATAATATCAACTGTTGATGCGTTTCGCGAGAGATCTGATAGGTATACCTAATACCTTTATACCTAAAGTAAAAGTAGGTAAAAATATATATTATGTTATTTATTAGTACATAAAATGACAATTTATTAAAATGAAAATTACAAATAAAATCACATAAATAAATAAATCTGATGGTACCTAATTTATGAAACTAACTTTGAACTTTCAGACATTTTAGATAACATTAAGTGAATTGATACTACATTATAATTATTAACCTATAAAACAAAGGCGGCAAAGAACGTCTTAGGTATTTGTACTGACGCATTATATTTTGGGGCTCAATACCAAAGTTTTATTTTTTGAGTAATTTTTGAAGGAGTAAAGTGATAAGGTATTGTTACTCACATTATACTGACAGTTAAAGGGGGGTCTTATTCTTGGTCTTATGGGTACTTGAGTAAGTACCTACTACATTTAAAAAAAAATGTTTATTTGGCGTGTATGGCTTTTCACGTTAAACTCGGTCTTAAGCTAACTAGACTAACGGCTAATTAGTCATAACGGTTATTTGACTAACGACTAGTCGATGCTTAATGAAAATGATGCACCGAAATAACATTGCTTTCTTTTGTTTTGTTTATACGAAACCGTATCCGATTTATATACTTACCTACTTATCTAAAAATCGACTTCTGCGCAGGTTCAGGGCCAGCGTTCTTTTTACGTGACGCGAACTATACTTGGGGGTTATGCTCTATTGCCAATCCAACACGTTTCGTATCTACGACAAGACACCGGCGTGGAATCGGACTAAACCGTATTCCCTATGCCACACTGACATTCCAAACCGTGTCACAGGTGCGATTCGGGCACGATTTTATCTGTCAAACAAACGCGCTCGCGAAAAGCGTGAAATGGCACAGATTAGTGTGACACTGCAATAGTTACTACCACAGTTACTTCGGAGCATCTTTTGAGGTTATGTTTATGTTGTGTTGTTGTGGTTGCTTTCTACAAGCTTTTACAGAAAATGCTATAAATTCAAGCCACGAAAGGTAAGTAATTCAATACCTAATTAATTAGGACAATAAATTCGCATAACTCGGAATCGTTTATTCAATGCCTAAGATATATTGATGCTTCTAATTAGCGTCATAAAAATTTACTTGCCAATGTTTTTGAACTAGCTTTGTCTACTTTCAGAAAGGTGTGATGAGGGACTTCTGCTTCTAGATGAGCAGAAGCTACAGAATGAAAAAGAGAGGAACTCCATTCTCCGGGAGAGGAAGAGTAGTAATAGATTAGTTTGCAACATTATGAATCACTTCTGTTTAGTACTGTAAGTATATAATAATTCTGGACAATCCACAAGCATCATCTAGCCCTAAGCTAAGCAAAGCTTATATGTTGTGAGTACTAACTAGGACTGATACCTATACATGGTACAGTAAATTTTAAGCGTAAGTACCTAGTAAGATAGATATTTTTGAATAAACATAGAAAACAATGTTTCGCGCCGTAAGGACGCATTTGTGGACCGCTTTGTGGTTCAAGGAAAAGTTGACGGCACAAGAGCACTCAGAAGATCACCCATGCGCTGGACGGACCAAATTAAAGCTGCACTAAATGGTCCGCTACATGGGTGTACCAGGAAGGCAACCGGATTGTGAGGCATGCCACCTAATATGAGGACCACAACCACTCTGCCAAGAGTGTAATGACTAAGGAGAAGGGAATCGAACCCACAACCTTCTGCATTGCAGGTGGACATTCGCCCACCGCACCACAGAGGTCGTCAAAATAACTGTTTACTTAGAGGCAATTATAGTCTAACGCGAAACTTTGTTGCCATAGGTATAATAAGCGAATAACAGAATGTAACATTTAGGAACTTTTATTGATAAATTAATAAGCAAGATATTTTTTTTTTCAGGTTTTTGGGAGCACTTCACCTAATTTAGGAAAAGCTTGATAAATAAAATAAATTTGCAAAATAACTTAGTTTTATTTATTTTTTCACCAACACATTACGTTTAGACAGAGTTTTTACAAATGAGGTATCATTAAACACAGTCATCAGCATCACATTAATTTCTGTTGTCTCACATCTTGATATATTGCTGTTGTGCATGTTCACCCGCAAGGGTAATAATCTCCAAACAACTATCATGAGCGGCCCCTGCTAATATTGCACATATGCCATAATTGTTTTTAAATTGCTTTTACATATCTGAAACAGACCAGAAATATCTATTAAAGCTTAAAATATTAATAAATTGGTAGTATGCCCCTCCTTTGCCCAATGTTGTAGTGTTCATCAAGGAAAAGCAACTTAAGAAATAGGGACATACAAAATGTAGCTTCACTTAGGTGATTTAAGGGTTATGCTATGCCTATGGCTATGAAGGTTCATCAAAGCAACCTTGCATGCTTAGTTTATCATAGAATCAATAATAAAGACATACCTACACAGTTGGAAGAAATCTTTTTTTTTGTGGATTGTTGATGTTTGTATTTGTGGAGTTTCATGCAAAATTTTATAGTAAAACTAATTTATGCCTACTCTTGTTTTATTACATTCCTCTCTTGTTCCATAGTAGGCATTTTGACCATATTAGGTTGGAAGCTCGAGGGCATTTACAAACTCCTCGACACAGCGACTTACAGGCGGCTTTCGGAGGGGTGCTAACCAATCCTGGTACCACAGGCTTTTGATAGCCACCAGTCAGTGGCCAGGAAATTTAGTGTTGTGTTTTGGGTACTCGGAATGTATCTAAAAATGATCCATTGATCTAATCTAAGGTCTGCAGAATCCCTGAGTTATCTTGATGCTTGTGCTATGTTGGCGCCAACAGCTCACACATCTTGGCAGCATAGTATCCATTGTATTTACGCTTCCCTGACGGTTCAATTAAATGGATAATGTTTAGATAATTTGGGACCTGGAAATACTCGGAGATTGTTATTGAAGATTTTTAGAGGTTATGTAAATCAAAACAAAGTGCGTTCCGAAACTATTTGTGTACAAGTACAAATCATCAATTTAGGGTCACCAAAATTTCTAAACATACTAAAATATTATGTTATGGTTGAGCAAGAGTTGCTATTATATATTTAATATAATTTGAGATACTTATTCCTTTGAAGATGGGATTTTTACTACAAAATGGGAACCGAAAAACAAGTTTTATAAAAACCGAAAATTTTCCGTGTTTTTATGATACTAGATTTTGAACGCATCATGTGAAATAATCAAAACCCAAATCACTGGGCATAGACAACAAGTCTTGTGGCTTAAAGAATTCAATTTTTCGATTCCACGTGAAGGCACGTTGAGGAATCGGCTACGTTTAAAACACGTTGTGACGTCACACGGTTTGGGCAAGGGATCACAAAACTCATACAGAATCATGCCCCTTAACTGTTCTATAGTACAAATAGGGACAATATTTTCTCAAATTGTTCTATTACGTCATGTTCCATAGAACAAATGGGACCTACCCACAAAAGAGCTTTGACTATGCAGTGGTACCTCGGCCAGCGATACATGCCAAATATTTTGTCGATTGTTGTGGTCGGAATAGGTGGTCTATGGAAAGACGTGTTGGACGGACTCTTCCCTGAGAAGTCCATAGACGCATGCTACGAATCTACGCTCTAGTGCATCTGTGGGCTTTTATCATCATAGAAAACAATTACAACGCGTATTAAAATACTTATATCCACTCCTAAAAATTAAAGCTTTCACCAAAATGAAAAACAAATGTAAAAGTACATAAATATTTATTCCAAGGTTCTCTGTTCTATCATTCAAGGTTTATAATGCGTCTTCATGTTCGCGATACAAAATAATGTTCAGTCTAATCTAACTCTATTCTGAGCGAGTTTACATTCAGTCTTCTTGCATTCGCAAGCATGTTTGTGGACTCTTCAGATAAATAGCTATAGCTAAAGGCGGGGTAACACTTTAGCCAGTAAAAACCGTTAATTTTTATAAAAGAGCTGACGTGACATGTAAAGAGAATTGACTCTCAAGTGTGACAAGCCTTCGTGGCTTAGACTTGCCGTAGATACATAGGTGTCATGGCTTTAATACGCTTTATAGGCCGCCGTAGATACATAGGTGTCATGGCTTTAATACGCTAATAGGCTTTATTTCAAGTAAAATACCCCTCTTTCGGCTTTTGGCTATTTATCTGTAGAGTACAATATAAATGCGTTAAAGTTGCAATATATTAAATTAATGGTAACTCTATTCAGACGTACAATATACGAGGCATTATCAACCTTCAAACGTAAATATATAACACATAATTATGAATAAAATACAAAACGACAAAAATTGCTGAACTTCAATTTAGTGAAATTTTTATCGCGTTTAGTTTACACCTAAAACTCCAGAAAGTTGACTCTGTTCAGTGATTTATGTCGTTTTAGTGTGAACAATGTTGCCAACTATCAAATTTGTTTTGCCCAAGCAAAAAAACTTATAAACGATATTTGGCGCGTGTACCTACGGAACCCGTCTCAGATGTGTTCGGGCATAAATGTAATATAACAAAACAGTTGACAAATGTTTAATGCTAAAAATATGTCTTCATTTACTCATTTGCAATATCTGATACATTTTTACTTATTTTCAACATTAAACATGAACAGCTTTAAACCTAAGCGCACAAGTAATTTTTAATGCATTTAGCTAATCAGATAAAAAAACAAATAAATAAAAATAACAAAATAAAAATCACAACCTTACCCTTCCATTCATATCATCAACTTGTCATAACATGTGTCTCGAAAATAATTTTACAGTTATTTACCTACTTATGCACATGTGGGTAGGTAAATTTTAGTAATCCGGTGGTTTCCACAAACAATATCTCCTTTAGATAATTATATGTAAAAACAGTAGCATATATTTGCGTCAAAATAGCGGCACACTATACATTGCAGATGATTGTGATTGAAGACGACAGCATCTCTTGTGTTTCTGTCGTATATCTACGCTACTTATGTTCAAAATTCTGTTCTTAGTTGTTTTTACACATCTGTCCTTTTCGCGTGAAACCTCTCAACAGAGAATTGTAGAGTTAAGAATATAACTCTACAATTATCTTTATTTCATTACAAATCTATTTACCATCTAAGTTGTCAGTTAAATATAATGAAGTCATTTAAATAAAGCGTATGTTACTTTAATATTTAACACATTTTGCAATATGACATTAATTATTTCGCAATGTTTTACCAACGTAAAACATTAGGAAATGTTACTCAGATGGAAAATAAGTAATTCAAGCTAGGAAAGAAGATAGAAAGCAAATATGTAGTAAATTTTAAAGGTTTTGTTTTAATCTTCCATGACTCTACAAATAGTAAAAAACGTTGCTAGCAAAATAAATAACGTAAGACATTCACTGTTGATTTTTATCCCACAGTTAGGATGTTAAGTTCTAAAGTTTTAAGAAAATTTAAGGCCAATTTCAGCATATAGAAATCAGAAGAGCAAAATACGATGTGACAATATTTATGTTGAGTGCCTCGTTATTTAGACGAAGTAAGAATGCTACCTGATAAGGAATACAGAAAAAAAGTTTTGTTGCTTTTTGTAACTGCATAATTGCTACATGATTTCTAAGTCATTAATGGCAGCTTAGTGGTTAATAGAAATTGGCCCGTCAATTTATTCCTACCTAAATCTAAATGCACAATCGAGAAGTGTGTAATGATCATTACTTTTTAATGCACAGCCATGAAGCCCTGGAAAACCTCCATTGCAAATAAAAAATAAATATGTACTTGTGGTTAAAGGATGAAATTAAGATTCAGAATTTACTTATGGTGTGAGATATAAATGAATTAGATAAATTTTAACTTCCTAAGGGTTTATCTAACAATGCTATAAAAGTTTTTGCGACCTAAACTTCAGAGACTAGCTACAATTAAAGCATAACAGGTAAGTACATATATACATAAATCTATACATAAGCAATGGAGTTAAAATTCACCGACTTCTCAATTGTTAAATTTAATGCTATTCAACCCTTAAATACTCAAGAGAAACGAACATTATATTACATTTTGATAACATATTCAGTTATTTAGGTATTAGTACTTAAGTACTAACAATTTGGAATATAATTCAGTGTCTATACTTATGGATAGATATCACAAGGAAAGGCAGTGTTTGACATCCATGAATATAGACTTTTTTTTGGGGTTTTCGACGTTTTTCGGCTTTGATTAACTCAGCTAGCGTTGCCCGAAATTCGGTTAATAAGGTCAGACTAATAGTTCTATAACCGAATTTCGTAATCGACTTGGAAATAACAAATACCTAGTTCTAAGATATTTCTAGTAGCATATTAATACTAGACATTAACGAGAAAACTACATTAGACCCACGCACATTTCTGAGACTCTATTGATGTCACTTGAGGCATATTTAAAGATTATAAGGTTCAATAATCTGTTACGGGATAATTGTTGTTATAATTTAGTCGGCAGTCACCTGATCGCGAAATAGCGAATGGAATACAAACAGGCTTTCAAAGCGCCACATTGCCATGTGCAATCTATGAAAATTTCATAGATTGCACATGGCAATGTGGCGATATAACCTCAGAGTATGACTGCTGATATATGAAAATGGTATATATTGCTGCTGAGTCAACAGATATACGCGTGCCTAATGAAGTATTGTCTCAGCTATCAGAGTACGACTTGAGACATCTGCGAGGTGAGGCGATACCGTTTCCGGTCCATCTCTGCGGTGCTGTCAAGTCCTCGTTTGACGGCCTTGCTGGATGTGCTGGCTTCTGACGCGTCGATTAGCATGCGTGCTTTGCAGTATCTGCGAGATGAGATGGAGTCATGTAGTTATGGAGCCACGTGTGACATCCGAAACCGAAGCTACTTAACTAAGTGCTTCAGAGTGCCGCGGGTAGATGGCGTTACGACAAATTCCAAATTTACATCACAAAAGCTTCGAAGTGTAGAAAATAAAAACGTACGAATACACACAGCATCACCTAGCCCCAAGCTAAGCAGAGCTTGTGTGTGCTGGGTACTAGATGGCTGATATTCATATTACAATATATTAAATAGATAGATACTTTTTATTACATAATATAGAATACGACCAGAACACTCAACAAAAATGTGCAGATCGTACGAATATTTGTCCCGAAGCGAATCGTACCCGCAGCAACCTCCTGCGTCGCAGGGTCCGCCCACTGCGCCACAGAGGTCGTCGTATTCCTTAGCCTCTTGCATTCTTGTGTACCATAAAAAACATCCAGTAAGAATAATGTTGCAAACCTGTAGTCTTTATGGCTATCCGCTCGCTGTAAGGTCATGTCAACGGCCGTGGGTAGGTGGTAGAAGGTCTGCGTCGGTATGTTCGTGTCGGAAATGTCTAATACGCGGTAGTCTGTGACTGAACGCTGCCTGTATGTATCAGCTGTGCGGGATGATGAGCTGCAACAAATTAATACATTTATATGTAGGCGGAGCCACTTAGTCAAGATTCTAGCCCCAAGCTAAGCAGAGCTTGTGCTATAGGCACTAGTTGAGGGATATACTTGATACAATTATAATACATAGAAAAATAAAATAAAAAAATAAGCCTTTATTGCTGAATAACATGTTTTGTTATTATAATTACTATAAACATAGTCGTATTTTCCGTTAGTTTTTTTTTTCAGCTTTTCATCCGCTATAGGCCTTCTCTAAAGTCACCATGCACTCAGCATTAGCAATAGCATTAATATACTTCCTAATTCAAAATCAGCAAAACTACCTACTAACTCTGCCGTCCTTATCATATGTGCAATAACTCGAGTTTTGGGCCAAACAGAGTTATATATGTACATATTCGTGATCAGCAAAATGAGATCTACGTTTTCTTCTTTGACAGTTTTTACGTATCTATTACCATTCCCGTTTTTTTTTAAGCATAACCGCAATATATTAGGGATTTGGTCTTGGTTTACTTATCAAGAGTGAAATAACTTGAGTTGTGGCAAGATAAGCTAAAATAATTCATTATTTTACTAACGATAACTGCTATAAATATGGTTAATTTATTTTTAGTAAAAACATTCAAAATGAATAGGCCACATTTACTAGACATAAGTGAAATAACTATGATTTGTTGCAGTTTTACTTAATTGAATTTCCTTCAAATAAAAATAAAAAAGACCAATAATTTCCTTTTCAAATAAAAGTTCCGTAAGAGAAATAACCATAGAGCGCAAAGAACGAATCATAGCAGATTTGGTACCTTTAATGCCTATAACCAGGAGAGCGTTCTGGTTAAATTTACCTGAATCTTCCAGGGTGCCAAACTTAAATTAAGCACTTAAATTAAGTTTAATTTTACTTTGTGTACTCACACTTGGGTATAGTTACTATACCCAAGTGTGAGTTAGAAAATTGGGTAGGTCAGAGGTAAGCTATATTTTTCTAATATCCAACAATTAGATGCTGGACATTTTATTTGAAATTTTATTTTGGTACTAAATCTCCTGCTAGTTCTTTTTTGTACCTAAGTTTATTTTTAGTACCTAGCTTCTACTCGGTGGCAGGTACCCATTTAATACAATGGATAATGTGGTCTCATAAATAAAAAAATTGATTACTGGTTCTAGAAAGTACGCTCAGAAACCAATTTTAGCTCTGTAATATTAAAATTGTTAGTTTAAATTGGATTTTCATCAACAAAGGGATTAAATAATCAAGGAAACAAACCTGCAACTGCTAGAATCAGGCGACGCACTCGGAGTTATATTCGGAGAGGTTCGAGCGCTGCTGTAGCCTTGATCCACATCCACCTCTGTCGTCGTTTCTCTGGACTTCATGATTTGCATCATCCTGTGAACACACAAGTTTATTTTACGATGGCCGGAGCAGTGGTTTTAGGGTTAGTTTGGCATGGAGATCAGAATTTCGCTTCTTTGTTATAACCATTGTGGGATATCAACCGGAAGGGACATCGACCGCGCTAGTTAAAGCGTCTTTTCGGCCTTTGATCATCATAAAATATGTCAAATAACTGTCCCACAGCTTCACTGAATATAATTTATTTAACCAGTCAATAACACCTGCTTCGGAGTATAAGGTGTATCCCGACCTAAGTTATCATCATCATTGTTCTATTCCGGCCTCGGGACAAATGTTGGTACGATCTGCAGATATTTGTTCAGGGTGTTCTGGTTGTTTTCTATGTATAATAAAAAATATCTATCTATTTAATATGTTGTATTATGTAATCACAATCAGCCACCTAGTACCCATAACACAAGGTCTGCTTATCTTGGGGCTAGGTGATGCTGTGTGAATTGTCCAGCGTTATTTCAATTCAATTCAATTCAAAAATGCCTTATTGTACACCAGAAATTGAACACAACAAAAGACATGTACAATGGGCCTTATCGCTTAGAAGCGATC
>OZ007539.1:5564604-5817081 GCA_963931895.1 Eupithecia pulchellata
CTGCAACGAACGAAATATTCATTATAAATACTTCATTGCAAAATTAATTTAGAAAAGCGATGAACTAAGAATAAGTGACAATTGGTGATCTCTCCGAGACAACCTTGTATGTATACTACTACTACTTAGAAATAAATAAACGTTACAAACTACAATTACAAAACTATTTTCAAATATAATATATTATATAAAGACATACCTTTTCGTACTATTTTATATAAGTACATAAATGTATTATTATAATATAAAGCGGTTTATAAATGTAAAACCGCTAACTCATTTGGGGAAACAAGATAATTCAATGACAATGGGACGAAGTAGTGTTCCATTACCATTTTCAATCAATTTTATTCTCATGCTGACAGCATTACACACGTTTATCCGCTCAATGAGACACCTTGTACTTTGTTACCCTCATAGCACTTGAAACGCAGCTGAGACCTCAGACAAAATTAAAAGTTGCGACAGCTGAGACACGACGAGTGCACCATAGGCCTCAATGTTTTTAACAGCGAAAAGGAATTTGTTGTTGACGTTGAGCTTTGTTCACCACAAACTGTTAGGTATGGAAAAGTCATTAGACCCGCGGCGTGTAGTATCTAGATAATCCAAGCAGAGAGAACTAAATGTTCCTATGTATCTTGAACAAAAAGCACGTGATTCGGAGATTCTTAGTCTTGTACAAAATTAATGATACTACACCAGATACTACAAAACATCAACCCCAAGAAAATCCTACAGCTGCTAGGAGCTGCAAGGGTAAGTGGCGAACAGTAACGCCGCATCTTCGGCGGTGAACCTACGAAGTGACGATCACAATATGGCCTATCAATGGCCGCAGCAATACTAAAGCCATCAAAAGATAAATAAAAAAAAAATACTCACCAGATAGCGTCAAATCCAAGTATTTATCCAACAGCTGATTAGCATCACGCCTGAACCGGGCACGGAAGCTCGGGTGGGACGAAGTAAGTTCCGCGTCCGTACCCACATAGTGCGCGAGAAGCGACGCGAAGGAGACAGGCGTGGGTGCAAGTAGCCGCCACCGTACATGTTGGCCGACCATCCATTCTAGCTGGCGGAATGTCTTGCCGCACAGAGTTATACCGCTTGTCTTTGCGAGGGTTTTCAGTGTTGGTGCTCGGCTGAATTGGTCTTCGCTTTTTCCTGAAAGATAATTAATTTAAGTTCGTCACATCATCTCATCTTACGTCTCTTTGTATGTTGACTCCATTCTGTGGTGGTGTTTGCCAACAATTCAATGGTAATGGCAGTTGGCTACCATTCGCTCTGGTTAGCGAAAAAATCTCATTATTTTTAGTAAAGATTTTAATTGTTTTAGTGGTTTTTATGTAAGCATAAAAATTATACAAAACTAAGGGTCCGCCCCGGCTTCGCACGGGTACAATACAAACACTACAAACCTAATTTTTTTTAGAAAATATTCTATTGTCTATGTTCATCAGGAAAAATTTAGGATTCTAATGGTGAAAGAATTTTTTAAATCGCTCCAGTAGTTTCGGAGCCTATTCAATTCAAACAAACAATCAAATCTTTCCTCATTATAATATTAGTATAGATGAAGGAAAAGCAGTGCCAGACTCAAGGCTGAACGGCTGGCCGTTGACAAGGAATCAACACTGATAGTATTACACTAGCTAATAGGGTTATTAACCTGCTAGACTAAGGCAGGCGAGGGCTACATGTGTCAGCCTGTCTGCCCGCAGCCTGTGAGCATCCATGAAGAGATCCAGCAGAGCCACGGCGGAGTGGAGTGTCCCTAAGGACAGTCCTAGCTTCCTCGTCACATCGCGCAGCTGCTGGACTAATGTGCCACGGAACTCCAACTGTGGAACAATTTAAGGCAGTTCAGTAATGATTTGGTGTATAAGTTACAAACAAAATGTTTTCTTAGGGCTCCGTTGATGGATGAATTTCCCATACAAACATAATACTGAAATGATTTGTAATTTGTACATATTTTCACCATGTACTGCTTTCATTTGTATTAGAATAGTATTTATCTAGGTTCCTACCACAAGCTTTTTTGAAAATAATGTTCTATCTACACAAATAAAAATCTTTACAGGTTATTTATACCATGATGATGATTTACCTATGGGATAAAAAGTAGACTGTCTTATTTTAGACCTACATTTATTATACAAAATTTCAGCATAATCCATTAGGTAATTTTGGAACATATCAGTTATTATGCATATACTTTTTTTCTTGCTTACTTAATAGGGCAAAAACTACTCTTCTCCATTCTTCTGTATGTACTTTTTTGTTATTGAATATTATATTAGTCATTAAAATTAAGGTGATTGTGATGGGACCCAATGCTTATAGCCCATCAACATCTCAATCCTACTTGATACAAGGCTCTAAGCTCTTTAACACAAGAGCTGAGTGGTGGATCAAGTAAGGTAGGTACTCCTTATGATACTTATGTCATATCTGAGACACTCCCTATATCTTGTACATAAATAATATGATGCTATATGAATAATTTATACAGCATCAGCTACTCTAGCCCTAAGGTAACTAGAGCTTTATCTATATTTATTCAAGATACATTATAGAACAGAATGGTACCTCCGAGGAAACAAGAAGTAAAGGCAGATAAAACAAATGAATGATGGATTATATCAAAAAGGTGGCAGGTCCAGAAAGGACCCGCGTTGCTTAAGACAGGAAACAATGGATGACTTTAGAGGAGCCCTATGTCGAAGGACAAGCTGGAAACAAGAAACAAAACAGTCTCGGTTCATATTACTAACAAACATTATCAAACTTTATCAAACGTTCAGCAATAAAGGCTTATTTTATTTTATTCAAGATCAATGACTTTAGCTTCACCATTAATTACATCCTATGGAACTGTTTAATAATCTTGTACCTGTTTTTTTCAATGCAATTTGCAGTGAGCATATTATGACTAATATTACAACATGCAATCAAACAATATTTAAATATTACATAGCTGCAGTATGTCAATTTATTTCATCAGCTAGTTTGATTTAGTAAATACAAATATTTTGAACTTTATAATATAGCAATAAAGACTATAATAAAACTGTATGGTGGGTTACACAGTTGTAACTTTAATGGTGCAATATTGCGTAAGCTTAGTAATGAAATGAAGTGAAAGGATAATTATGTACTGAAAATAGAATTTATTTATACATCATACAACATTAGGTTTTGTCAATTGAATTTAATTAGTTCTTTAGTTAATTATTTATGCTTTAGAATCCAATGCATGCATGTGCGTGCTCTGGCAGCATAATTAGTTCACATTTAGAATCAAAAACTGATAAAAAAATGTTTCAAACTTCTGATTTTCAAATAGTTTTTCTTGGTTTTTGAAGCCCATGAATGTATTGGATCCTATATAGATACAAGAGTAGACTAAAACAACTATTTTATTGTTACCTGTGGTGATTGAAGGTGTATGGTAGGTTTTTCGCCATCCTGTTCCAGCAGGGTCTGCCATATTTCCTCCCTGTACTCGCAGTGGTAGTCATCTTCCTCTATGGGTGGCTGAAATACATATATTTTTAATAAACTTATTCAATAATAAAAATACTTTTGCAATTACAAGGACACAACATGTTAAACATAAAGCATGAGATGTACCTATTGCTTTTGTTTCGCTATAACAACAAAGTCTGAAATGTGATGCTATACAATTTAAGCATTACCAAAACTTTATTTGGTAGGTAATGAAAACTGATCTGACTATATGAAAAGAAATTATATTTTTTTAAGGGGATTTACACTTATGGTTACACTTATAAAATTAAGTTTAATACGTTATTGTTAATTCGGCGAGAGCCTTGCCGAAGCACAATGGGTATTCTTACGTTGCTGGATGCTGATCTTGACTCGCTCATTTCGGACCTCGTGGCTGCTTCGGTAGATGTGTGGCTCCTCACACTCGATAGATTCAACTTCGATATGTTCAAGGACTCCATTTCTTCGTTGTAATGCAGTCAAGATATTGAAATGGTTTAAAAATTTATAACACGTCGACCGTCTTGACGCACACCACGTGGAAACAAATGTCAAATCATTTGGTAGTTATGAATTAACTCTCTCCGTCTTGGCGAAATCGTCGATAAGTTACTTTGAATACTTGAATGACATGGCGAAACACAAACACGGCACAAGGCAAAGAAACTCTAAAGAAATTTTAGCAAATGAAAATTATTTCATCAATGAATGAGATGAATTCAATTTAATTCAGTGAAGTTTGATTGATTTGATGTGAATTGAATGATTGAGTGTGTCATTATTTCACTAGATATTAAATAAACGGTTAACAGAATTCTTTAACGATAACGTTAAGCCGCAATTCAATAATTATATATAAACTCTTTCGACTCTTTCTATAAAAACGAGCTAATTTCAACGTTTGACGAGGCGCGTCGTGCAGCTTCGCAACTCGTATCGTGAATGCATGAAATGCAATGCGTGAAATACGTGAATGAAGCCGTTATGTGTGAAGGCAAGACGTGAGTGAAATCCTGAAATCAATCAGTGAACTATGAAACAAATTATAATTTCGTGAGTGAGTGTAATTTAGTTTCCGTTAAATTTTGGTTTGTGAGTGAGTGAGTGGACCGAACATGTGAATTTAGTTTTCAAGTAATCTTTTGTAAATTCTCTGAGTGACTTTTAGTGTAATTTTTCTTTGCATAGTAAATTCATGCCGTTAAATATTTTTTTTTTTAAATAAATTCATTCAGACAAAGTATCGGCTGACTTGATTTCTAATTTACTTATCAAGGGTCTATTTTTTTGAAATTAGGTTTGTGTTTAGGTTTTGAATGTTGAATTTCCTGCCACGAGTCAAATAACAATCAGAAAGAAGGAAAGAAAATCGTTTATTCGGCTCACACAAGAAAACATAAGTACAAAAATAACCTTAAAATAAATAAATTAATCCTTAAATTATATTGTCGTACCTACAGCGTACGTTTGAACCCTAAAGTTAAACAGGTTGACAGGAATCGAGCAACGCTGGTTTTCTGGTAGGACCTTTCGTGCGAGCGTGCCAACATGGCTGACATTCTATAACAACTAAAATACAAAAGAAAATATAATACAATTTAAATTTGGGCTAAATTAATGGTCAACACGGGATCCCCAGACAAACATACAAACCGTCCGGACCAGTCCAACAACTGACGTGACTTGTTCCCGAACGAAACCATTCAAATGCACGTCATGGTGCGTATTTGAAAAGGTTTCGTACGTCCAAGCTTAAAGTGTCAGTTCGTTCTGAAATTATTTGACAGATAGGTAATGACTGCCAAAAAGTGACATGACTTGACTTCTTCGATAAGGCAATAAGTTTCTGATTTGAAAATTGCTGAGTTGAAAATTTCAACCAAAATAGGACATACTACAATCAAATGAATTCGATTACCTACTCTTACCAAACCGAATCAAATTAGTTTTTTTTTCTCCATCGTTAAATTCGAACCTTCTTATTTTTTAACTACACTTGCGAGCTATAAACTGGAATCACTTCATCGCTGGTTTTTGCAGACCATATATTACAGTTTCCATGGAATTAACTGCTTAGCTTCAATTGAAATCCCCGCCCACATCATACAAGACCCACCCCCATATGCCACTGTTTCCGCTATACAGCATTGTGCGTATCGCTCTCCCGGTCTCCTGTAGACTCTCCGTCGACGGTCGCTGCCATGCAGGCACATCCTAGTCTCGTCCGCGAACAAAACTCGGCTCCATTGCTGTATATCCCAACCTAAGTGATCACGAGCAAACTGAAGTCGGGCTTGTCGGTGGGCTGTACACAATTTGGGTCCCGTTGCTGACCTTTTTGGGGTCAAGTTAGCTTTTTTGAGTCTTCGCCTCACTGTCCACTCGCCATAGACTAACGATATATATAGTTATTTTAACGGTTAACGTAGCCCATTAGATAGTTACGTGAAGTGAATGGAAATTCTCATAACGACACACTCTTATATAGTGAATGAGAATGATGTGAAACCTGAAGCAAAATACTGATGGCAGTTGACAATGACAAAAAAAAATCGAGCAAGCACTCATTTAGTGCCCAAATTGCTTGATATTGTTCCACTAAAATTTTTAACAATTCTGCAAATCTGCTGTCAAGTGTTTATTTTGTTGCTTTTGTTGATATAAATTGATAAAATAAGGAGTCAGGCGAAAGTTTTAGATTTTTTGACTAAAATCTATAACATAATTTATTGGATGACCTTATATGGGCGTGTAGTGGATTGATAAGCTGCAACACTTAAAAAAATTGCCAGCTTAGCAAAAAAAAAAACATACGTCATTTTTGGGAATTGGGAATGGCCGCGGGGAGAAGTGTTGCGAGCGGCTGATTGTATTATTTACTAAAAATAATAAAAGTACTGAGTAATTTGTAGTTTCAGTGAAATCTTAGTAAAAATTAGCTAGAAAACAGTGAGCTAAATATGTCTTACTCAAATAGTAAGTCTTGATTTCATTCCTTTTCGTGGAAGCATGGTGTCGTTTGATGCCATTGGATTTATGTTGTTTTATGTTTTTATTCGTTTTCTCTACTATTTGAATATATTAGACTCTCTCGATATGTTTACAGAATATACTTTTGCGGCTCTGCCGAGGACCGCTCGCGGTACGCCTTTAGTATTGGGCGGTGACCCAAAAGGAAAAAACTTCCTGTATACGAATGGAAACTCTGTAATTATCAGAGATATTGAGAATCCTGCCATAGCGGATGTGTACACTGAACATTCATGCCAAGTGAACGTCGCTAAATACTCGCCCAGTGGATTTTATATTGCATCTGGAGGTAAGGTTAATTTGAACTGAAATTAGTTTTTATCTCTACATACCTTCCTACAAAATTATTTGTTATGCATATGAGTCACTATTTACTTGGTAGGGTTTCTCATTCTCGAATTCAGGAATAATAGAGATAATATTCACACCATGTTTACACATTACCAAGATAATAATAATAATAGCCTTTTATTTGGATCTACCTATATAACAAGTTAAATATTAGGAAAACATAAAGTGTGAAAATTTAAATTAAACTTAAAAATTAGCCTATCAACTGATGTTAACTTTTTGTAGATCCGTTTGCCAATCGGCAAAGGTTTCCTCCAACCTTTTCCATTCAGATCTTTATTGAGCCACTCTGTTCCACATCACTCCTGCGACTAGCCTTATGTCCTCGTCCCACCTTTTCTGCGGCCGGCCTCTTCTCCTTTTGCCTTCTCTGGGGTAATATCCTGTTATGATTTTGCTCCACTTGTCTTTACCTCTTATCATATGCCCTGCCCATCTCCATTTGAGTCTTCTGATTTTTAATGTTACATCTGTCGTTTTTGTTTTATTTCTAATGATTCAGTTTTTCAGTCTATCTGATTTCTTCACATTCAGCTGCTCTTTTCCATCGCGTGTAAAGCCCATGATTGGCAACACATTACAAAGAACTATGTATTTAACTTTTGCATGATGTAGACCTGCTTTGTTGTTAGCTTTTTGTTTGCAAAACTTTACGTATCTTCTGCCAGAAAAGCATGAATTTTTGCATTGTTTGAATTACACATAGCATCAAGTGTGGGTGACAATTTTATTGTCAAAGTGATTAGTAGACTCTGTGATGTAATGAAGTGCAAATCATACACTTGAGTGTTAGTGACAATTCAAAAGTATGGTAAAATCAGTGTGTAAACAGGAGTGATTATTAAAATTATTGGACTGGAACCAACTCACTCACGGCTCACAATGTACATACATGTATGTGCATGTTCAGCAGGGATATCCCCTGCAGAATGTACTGCAAAGGCTGGACATTGAATGAATTAACTAAAAATTTTAAACAGTATGAACCAGTGTAAACTACATTTTATGTCAGAAATTACTAAGTGTGTAATTTTAAAGATGAATGGATAATCAAAAACTTTGATAATGTATTGTAAAAACAACATAATGCATTTGCAATAATCACTTCATCACACTAATAACTACTGGTGTTCAAGCTGTAGAATTGTCGATGTAGATGCAATGATCTATGTTTACCAGCTACATTTGCCTGTCATTGGGTGTAGAGAAGATACTTCTAAGTATTAAATATCTAAATCCATTTATTTATTAGCGATGGCTAAGCACCTTTTCATTGATGATAATATTAACTTTGCCTGTGTGTGTCCACCCCTGGAATAAATACTGTTCATCTCTTCTCTTTGCCAAATTTCATTGAGATATTTTTAGGCATTTGTTGTGAAATGTAACAGATTAGTACATTTAAGAAGTTCCTACCTATTTTTATCCTGGAAAAGCACGTGCGAAGCCGCGGGCAAAAGTTGGTTTGAAATATTACTATGCATTGTGGTGTTTCCAAGTACCAAGCATGCTTCATATTACTCGCCGCTAAGTATTGTGTAACGCACATTTATTATGATTTTCTTTATATCACGGGCGTCGTGCCAAATCGCCAACGCGCGGGTTAAAAACGTTTCTAGATCTTTGACACTGCGTAAATGCCTGATATTCCAGTTGAATCAATGAATAAATATTAATGGAATTTCGCTTAGCTTCTTTTATTCACGTCCATACCTAAAACCTACATTTTATAAATGCGAAAGCTTGTAAGTATGTTTGTAACTCTTTCACGCAAAAACTACGTAACGGACTTTGTCAAAGTCCGTTACGTACCAATCAAGTTTTGATTTGTACGCAGTTTGTGATCTGGAATAACATATGGGCCACTTTTTATCCCGAAAATCCCAAGGGATCGGGAGTTACGCGGGTGAAACCGCGGGTACCCATCTATTTAAGCAATATTTTACATGGGAATCTTGCGCTTTACTATACTCGTAAGTCAGGAAAATAAAAACAATCTGCACTGTAATGTTGCATGGAGGTGTATTTGCAGTAGGTATACTCATGTAATACATGTGGAATACCAAGACCTAACCTGCCCAACTTCTTACTACTTAATAGCGGGTAAAACTAGGAATCTGGGCATGCGCCATTTCCCTCTATTATCAGCAGCATGAACACCAAGATGATTAACTTGGACTCAGGTATAATGCGAAAAAGAGCGAGTTCATGGTGTTCAGGGCAGGCTCCAAGACCTATGTGGATGTACCACCCATCACCCTAGACGGAACTCCTCTTAAACGCGTAACTAAATTTAAATATCTGGGTCACTGGGTCAACGAGGACCTAGTGGACAATGACGACATATAATTATAATAATAATTATTTTTATAAAAACTAAGGCCTTAAAGGTACAAGTGCCACATAAAAAAAACTAAAAACATCAACTAAATTAACAATAATTTGCTTATACTATAAAACTTTGTTTTATCACTAATTTCACAATCTCTTTCTTCACTCTCTTCCAATCTTTGAAAATAGAAACTAATCAACAAATTGTAATAAAGTTATTTTATAACTAATGTTTTTTATTATTTATAAAATAACTAGATATTATATAAGAATAATAGTAAATTATAGTGTGATTACTGACATCATATTTTACTACTATTTTTCAAACAAATACTATATAAAGTGTAGCATTCAAATATTTTTTATCACAGTGTGTAATCAGAGAATCTTACAATAATTATCTTTTAGATAAGGCCTCTAAGATACAAGAGCCTCAATAAAAATATCTATCACAGTAATCACTTACAATCATCTTTGTAATAAAAACTAAAAATCAACATTTACAATTAGTTGCTTGATTAAAACTTTGTTTTATCGGAGTTTCTCCAAAAAATGCCCGATCGTAATCATGCCATTCACAAGCTGCATTTGAATTTCGTGTACATATTGATCAAACATACCTGTTTTAAGTAAGATTAACCCAAAGACGGGGACAGTGTCGTAAACACTCGCACGCATTGGGATTTCATTGCAGTCTAGTTATTTTATAAACAAAAAAAAACCGATTCTTTACTATTTTCAAAGATTGAAAGAGAGTGTGAAGAAAGAGATGTAAAACAAGTGATAAAACTTATGCCGCAGCAAAGATTTTAAATATAAGCAAATGATTGCTAATTAAGTTAATGTTTTAGTTTTTTTTATGTGGCACTTGTACCTTTAAGGCCTTAGTTTTTATAAAAATAATTATTGTAAAAATGTGATTATCTCACTGTGATATAAAGTATTTAAAAACAACTGTATTTAAGATTAGAAAACTAATTTCGTATGATTTTTTGATTTCTCACTGCTTTTCCTAAGATTATTATTTGATTTTTAAATTAGCGTAGTTTACGAAAAGAAATATTTACAATAAACCAGAACTTGATTAGCTCAAATAAGTTGGCCTTTTTATTTCCTATTGTTCCCACTAACAGTTAATTATGTAAATAGGAACAAGAGTATCTGAATATGAATAGTGAGATTTATTCTTTATATTATTAAAAAGTCAATGGGGCAAAAAATCCCATCCACCCCATTGACTTGAATGATGGGGCAGATGGGATTTTTTCCCAACTGCCCCATTGATGGGGAGGATAATGGGGCGGATGGGAATATATCTAGAGAGGGAGCGCAGGGCGTTGGCCGTCCGTTGTAACATGGTAGCTCGCAGGTTTGCTGGCAGTTCCAGCGAAGTGAAGGCGACGCTATTCAGATCATACTGTCAATCACTATATACCGGCAGCCTGTGGGTTACTTATACACAAAAGGCGTACAATGCGCTGCGCGTGCAATATAACAATGGGTTCAGAGTGCTGATGGGGTTGCCACGATTCTGCAGTGCATCAGGTATGTTCAGTGAGGCGCACACTGATGGCTTTCACGCCATTATAAGAAAGCGCTGTGCGTCGCTCTCGAAACGCCTGCGTGGCAGCTCCAACACCATTCTGAGCACATTGGCGGATAGGTGGGACTCTCCGTTTATCGGGCACTGGATAAACTTGCATACAACCCTTTTTAAAGGGCGGTGTCCCGGTCACTGAGGGTCCCTCGTGTCCGCATATTATTATTATTATTTTTGTCTGTAAGTGTACTTAAATTAAATTATATTTTATTTGTAGTTAAATTTTCTGTAGGATTTGATAATATGCTTCACATTTTAATTAATATTTCATTGTACTTTTATTTTTATTATTGTGTATTTAAATGTAATTTCTGTATGAGTCATGGTACTCGAAATAAACAATTTTTATTTTTTTTATTTTATTTATTAACTAATGTGACCATGACCTACATGATATTTTTTTCCTATTATTTTCCATTCTGGTGTAAAAAAAAGCTATCGAATAATTTTATATGCCATCGATGTCATTTGTGTCTAATATTCTATTCGAAATACAAATAATAATCGATAGATGATGAGTAGATATGATCAGAACAAACAAGCCACACTACAAATCACGTTACAAAGCCCTGATTATTCATCATTGTAAATGGTACACAAATGTTTCTAGACGCATCCGGCAAGGTCCGTATCTGGGATACAGTGAACAAGGAGCACATTCTCAAAAATGAGTTCCAGCCAATTGGAGGACCCATCAAGGACATCGCTTGGAGCGCCGATAGTCAGAGGATGGTCGTGGTTGGCGAGGGCAGGGAGAGGTAAATCTTGAATATTCTGATAATTAAAAGAATAGAATATAACTTTGTTAGATCACACAAAAAACAATGAGAAAGTACTTACAACAGAACAATAAACAGTTCAGATATTGCTTACGCACTAATGCGATTTCTAATTCAAGGCACTTCAGGGCGTCATTTGAGACACCAGCCGAATAGTTTCTTAGCAAATCGGACAGGACATACAATATATCATTGTGGTGCTCCCGTCCATCACGGAACAGCCACGTTCTAGAGGATGTGTGATAAAAATAAAAGAATCCTAATACCCTCTGAACAGATACAGTAATATAAGTGTTTTATTTATTATATAGTTTGACCCAGTTAACAACTGTTCAAGACAGGTTCAGTGCCACACTTACTGTAAAATTTAGTTATATTTGCCGACCACTGCAGCTCAATTAACTTTCTGCTGGCAAAATCCAGTATTAGACCGACCAATCCTCTATTATATGTTTCATTGTTTAAAAGTTACTTGTTTTCAATTAATAAATTAATTTTACTATTCGCAGATTCGGCCACGTTTTCATGGCTGAGACGGGCACGTCCGTAGGCGAGATAAGCGGCCAGTCCAAGCCTATAAACTCTGTTGACTTCCGTCCGGCGCGACCCTTCCGAATCGTCACGGCGTCCGAGGACAATACCCTCGCTGTGTTTGAGGGACCGCCCTTCAAGTTCAAGTGTACTAAGCAGGTAACTGAAGACATCTATTGGTTACTGGTACTGTTCCCAATAGGTATCCAGCCAAAACAATATCTATACTACGAGTAATATCTATACTAATATTATAAAGAGGAAAGATTTGATTGTTTGTATGTTTGTTTGTTTGTTTGTTTGTTTGTTTGTTTGAATTGAATAGGCTCCGAAACTACTGAACCGAGTTAAAAAATTCTTTCACCATTAGAATCCTTAATTTTCCGTGATGAACATAGGCTATATAATATTTTCAAAAAAGTTAGGGATCCGCATGAAAAATTCAATAATTGAACCGTGGGCTGTATATTCAACCTCTTTTTCTATTATGGCGCGTCAGAATAGAAAAAGAGGTTGTATAGCGCACGGTGCTTGCTTTTTCTCTACGGTAAGTGTCAGTTTTGGAATGTCGAGTCAGAGTCAAAAACCCCAATGCTGTTAAAAAAAGTAAAGATCCGTATGAAAACTGTAAAACCCATCGTTTTAGTGTGTATAATTTCTGAAATTTTTGTTTAATACCCGTGCGAAGCCGGGGCGGGCCGCTAGTATTATTATAAAGAGGAAAAATTTGATTGTTTGTATTGAATAGGCTCCGAAACTACTAAACTGATTTGAAGAAGTCTTTCACAATAAGAATCCTAAATTTTCACCGATGAACATAGGCATATAGAATATGTTGAAAAAAGTTAGGGATCCGCATGAAAAATTAAATTTTTGATTAATACTCGTGCGAAGCCGGGACGGACTGCCTTTGTGCGCGAACATTCAAAGAAAGCCAACTGATATTTGATATAACGGGCGGGACAAACTTTAAACCACTATTGATTGACAATGGTGTTTAAATTTTGGCAGCTTTGGAATTTGGAATTACTTATTGAAGGTTTTGGACTGTACATACAGTGTACATAACCTTAAAGTTACAAGTTGTTTCATGCAAAAGAGGGTTTTTGTCTTAGCTTACTGTTGTTACAAAGAGAGTTTGAGTATCGCACTAAAAGTTGAGATCTGGCAGATAGGTATTGATATTATTCTCTTTAATCATTGTATTCAACATTATTATATTCATAGGAACACACCAGATTCGCGCAAGCGATTCGCTACAGCCCCGACGGCAGTTTGTTCGCGTCGGCTGGCTTCGACGGAAAGATCTTCCTGTTTGATGGAGCCACGTCTGAGCTTAAAGGAGAGGTATGTTCTTGATTATTTTATTTACAACCAGAGCCATGTTTGGTTTCCCGGTTGAATAAAGACATCACTGTGGCGACTGTTTTTTTATGTCATTTGGTACAGCACGCCCTTATTGTACACATCACACACATCACCAGCCTATAATAGTCCACTGCTGGACATAGGCCTCCCCTAATGAGCGCCATAGATGGCATTATCATTTGGGGGTTAATGCCCATAATCCCCACGCTGGGCATGCGGGTTGGGGATCGCAGTTCGGTGGAGTTGTTCTGCAGAGGGCGCTGCTGCCCGCCCCCGGTGTGTTTCCCTTAGTCGCCTCTTACGACACCCATGGGAAGAGATGGGGTGGTGAAATTCTATGCCGGCACCACACGGCAGAATCCAATCCAATGCCTCATTGTACGGACTGTACCTCATTGTGACTGCGTTAATCCTATATAAAAATGGGTGTGAGGTTTCGGATTTACTCATAATAGGCCTCCCGTAGTCTGTGTTAACTACGTCGCGCGTCGGTCCTGAATGGTCCCCAGCTTCATATTATTTAAGCCCACATTGTCCCACTGCTACACAAAGACTTCCACCTTCTCTTCTTCCATTCCTTCTTCACGTCATGTAGAAAAAAATGATACAAAAAAGTAGATGTTTACCAATCATCCGGTTCCTTTGACATAGGCTCTGCTGTAGTGTCCTAGATTTTTTGTATAACTCTACGGTACCAAATGACGTGTGGCGCAGCCTTCTGTAACCCAGAGATATTACACGAGCATTTTTATGAACGTCGTCGATTTTCTACGATCTCAGTAGCGCAGCATGCAAAAGACTGAGCGATGCATGCATGAGGCTTCGTTTCCCACTGCGGGACAAATATTTGTATGACCTATCCATCTCTCTAATCTATCTTAGCTTGGGGCTAGATAATGCTATGTGAATTGTCGGGCATTATTTATTTATCTACCTACAGTTTAAGGTTTGGGTATTTTTTACGTATAATAAAAAAAAATATTCTAGTATGTCAGTAGTACTACCAATAACACTGAGATCGTGGTGAGAACCTTGTGTCTAGTTAAACCTCAATCGATTTAAGGGGCTTTGCCTTAAATCTGATTTCCTCTGTCCGCCTGCGACGCATGATGTTGCGGGTTCGATTCCTGCCTCGGGACCAATGTTTGTAGGTACGATCTGCAGATATGTGTTCAGGGTTTTCTGGTCGTGTCCTATGTAATAAAAATATATATATCTATTTAATTTAACCTATTTTAATAGCATATATTAAATTATATGTATACATAATTATGTATAACAGTCATCTAGTACCCATAACACAAGCTCTACTTAGCCTGGGCTAAGTGCTGCTGTGTGGATTATCCAGCATATTTTTTTATTTATTATTTTAACCTGAATAAATCAAAATATTCTATTCTACTGTCCAGTGCTAATTATTTAAATATATATTTCACAGATCGGCTCACCGGCCCACAAAGGCGGTGTCTACGGAATCTCCTGGTCGCCGGATGGCAAACAGTTGCTCTCCTGTTCCGGGGACAAGACCTGCGCTATCTGGGACGTAGCCACCTTGGAACGGGTCACCTTGTTCAACATGGGGAATGCTGTCGAGAATCAACAGGTTAGTTACACCTGATATAAATAAATTTTGCCGTGTGGTGCCGGCATAGAATTTCACCACCCCAACTCTTCCCATGGGTGTCGTAAGAGGCGACTAAGGGAAACACAGCGGGGGGCGGGCAGCAGCGCCTTCTGCAGAACAACTACACCGAACTGCGATCCCCAACCCGCATGCCCAGCGTGGGGATTATGGGCAATAACCCCCAAATAATGATGCCATCTATGGCGCTCATTAGGGGAGGCCTATGTCCAGCAGAGGACTATTATAGGCTGGTGATGATGATAAAAATAAAATAAAAATTTATTTAAAAACAAACATTTCCAAATCTTATTTTATGTAACTTAACTAAATAACATACACATTATTTTTTTGTTTGCTGATACGATGCTTTTACGCAAGCTTGAAAAAAACTGTTGTCCTGTTCTTATGACCAAGAACAAAATCAAAGACTCACGTTTATAATAATTATTTCAGGTATCATGCCTCTGGCAAGGCAAGCACCTAATCTCCGTGTCTTTATCCGGGGTCATCAACTACCTGGATGTAGACAACCCGGATGTGCCCAGACAAGTGCTGATGGGCCACAACAAGCCTATCACCTGCCTGGCGCGCGCTGGTAACCACGTTTACACGGCGAGTCATGATGGAACGGTCACTCAGTGGGACGTCAGCACTGGTATATATAATTGTACACTACTGTTTATAAAAAACTGTCAATTTTTCCACAAATTTCTAGCTGTCATTAAGGCGCATACAGCACCTAAACTAGCGCCACCACCTACTTTATGTTATTATTCTGTTTAACAAAGGAATTTTCAAAAATCCATCGTCCAGTTTGTGATACCTATCATAAGCTTTTTTTTAATGCGCAAGGGCAACTTCGCTATTTGCGCATTGGGGGCTATTGCGCTCATTAGGGGGGCTAATGAGCGCAATAGCCCCCAATGCGCAAATAGCGAAGTTGCCCTTGGTGGCCACCAAAATCTATTTTCGTATCTCTTCCTAAACTAAATAGAATAAAACTATTGGGGGCTATTGCGCTCATTAGCCCCCCTAATGAGCGCAATAGCCCCCTGTCTCTAGCCTATAGGCCTATGTTTAAATGATGATGAGTGAGAACTAAAATATTATATTTGTAATTTAAGAAATACGGAAACTGCCTTAAAATCAAAACACAGTAGACAAGCATTAAAAGCAAAAACTGAAATAAAACACAAAGCACACAAATTTTTGTATTGAGTAATAAAACGGTCCCGTGTCTTAGCATGACCATTTATTCATCATCTTCATGCTAATACAATTCTAGGTTTTTTTTTTGTCTAGCTGTCTAGTTGACAGTTCTAGCAAAGCAGAAGAGCCCAGACCATAACTCCGATATATAGGCACAGACTCTCTAGTGGCGTCTTTGCGAACCATGTAAGAAGCAATGAGTTTAGGTAATAATTGTAATCAAACATGATACTATCATGTTCGATTACATGATATATACTGATGGCGTTGTGTTAATTATTCAAACTCAATTTTAATAATAATTAATTAACAGTGATAGTGATCCATTCAACTATTATAGACCGAATGAAGAGAGTTGAAATTGAAAGATTTATTACGGATTAATGTATTCCTTTCGCCATACTTTTATCTGGCTCAAAAAATATGCCATTGGAATCATCCAAACGAATATCATGGCTGCATAGTGTATCAGCTTCTCTCCAAAGGAACTCTGGAACGAAAGGAACTGACTCTCGGAGGAGTATATAATAATTTATATAATAATTAACTGTATGAAATTTGACTTGTCTAAGTGCTTATTTTGTAAGCCTAAAGAAATAAAGTTATTGAATCTGAATCTATAGACACAGGGTCATTTGTTCAACAAATTGTTTACATTTGATCCAAAATTCATGTTATTAATATTTCAGGCGAGGGCAAGCACGTGTCGGGCCAGGGACACGGGAACCAAGTGAACGAGATGCGAGCCGGCAAGGATGGCTCTCTACTAACCATCGGCATCGATGATACGCTCCGTCGGGCTGTTAAACAGGCTGAAGGTAGGTCTTGGTTTAATTTACTCGGTCTTCCTAAGCCCTTATACATTACTAGCGGTCCGCCCCGGCTTTGCACTGTAATTTAACCAAAAATTCTTTTTTTATGCGGATCCTTAAATTATTTGAAAATATTCTATTTTATAACCTATGTCCATCAGGGTAAATTCAGAGCCTATTGATTTCAAACAAACAAATAATCAAATCTCTCTATCTTTATAATATTAGTATAGACTACTATACCAACACCCTTATAATGTAGGTACTGCATATGTTTTCCCATAATTAAAAATTGCTCATTAGTAACCATATGAAGCAAACAACACATCGTTATGTGTAATTTCAGCATGTTTCACCTTGAGATTAATTAAATAAGGTTTTTAATTAATCTCAAGGTTCAACATGTAGCTGAGTTTGATCCTTTTTGGCTATTGTGGGCTCAGCAGGGACTTTCTTGTTTGGGTAGGTAGGTGGAAATAGATATTGTATTGGAATATATTTTTGTAGGTAGGTACGTATACATATATATTTGTGTTATTAGTAACATCGAGTTAGTAATAGTTTTTTGATCATTATGTATGTTTGTCTTCTTCATATTGTATACCTATGTCTATCAGTTGGTCGGTTCGCCGCCTAACTGAGAGGACGTGTGTCGAATTTTTGCCAAAATTTATTTATTAGCATCGTTCAAAATTACACCTTAGCTCCTTGAATAAACGACTTAAAAACCTCTGTGTTGAAATTGTGGACTTAATACATTCCGATGGTGTGTCATTGAACGCAGAAGCTACGACTACTCTTTACTACACTGTGAGACTCTCTGTACTGCATACATTGCTGCAGTTGTAGCAATTGCTTCTACATACGGGCCATTATAGAAGCGCATTGGATTTTGGTGTACGGACAGAATCGTGAGTTAATTACTTTCTTGTCATTTAATTACCTACTACCCACATCTCAACACAATGAATGTGACAAGGTCTCCTAATGCATCAACTCAGACTACGAGTGGTGGATCACAACCAGACTTGTCCAAGATTACTACTACCGAAGTAAATTCACTTATAACCTTCCGCAAGCGAAAAGAACCGATAGAACGTTGCGACTGTACTACCGAAATAAAAGAAATTCGAGGTGAACTCGGACGTATGACGTCTATGCTGGAAAGATATGTCGAGTCAAACCACCAAATAATCAATCAACTACAAGAGAATATGAAAGAAGTAAAAACTCAAATAACCGAGTTAAAGGCCTCCAATGAAAAAACCTTTTCTTCAATCGAGAACAACATAAGCGAAGTTAAGACTCAGATTGATGACATCAAAGCTTCTTCTTATGCCATGGCCGATGAACAGAAATGTATCAGAAGCCATGTTACACAGTTAGAGAATAAAATAAGCCTAGGCGAAACCAAACTCGCACAACTTGAAACCGAGCTTAACAAACAAAATGTACCGCTATCTTCTGACTATTCTCATAGCTACACAAGTCTAAGCAGCGAGGCAATGATGCAAGAAGTAAAGGATCGTAATGAACGAGAAAAAAACATAATAATCGCAGGAATACCCGAACAGACTTCGTTAAGAACAGAGGAAAGAGTAAGCAAAGACGTAATAACTGTCACAGCTCTCACTTTATCAGTAGATGAAAACATTCCAAAGCCAATAAAGGTATACCGCATTGGAAAGTATAACCCAGGAAAAAATCGGCGAATCAAAGTCTGCTATGAAACGTCGGGACCAGTTAAGCAAATACTCAAGAACAAAACAATTTTCCCTGAGAATATCAAGATATACAGTGACCAAACCCCAGTCCAACAAAAATATTTACAAACAATAAAAGAAGAGCTAGCTCGCCGTGAAAAAAACGGAGAAAAGGACATCACTATCAAATACATCAAAGGATTACCAACTATTGTAAAAACTGATTCAAAAAACTAAAAGAAAACAACAACACAAAATCAACAACAGAAGACCTGACATACCAAACATGCGACACATACTTACACTTAAAACCAAATAAATCACGTTTGACTTTCTTCTATTTGAATGCACGTAGTATTCGTAAAAGAGGCAAGCTAGATGAATTAAAATGTGTAATTGAATCAATTCCAACTACAGTCCACGTTATCCTCCTAACAGAAACCTGGATTAGAAACGAAACACAAGCTCAAGGATTGCAATTACCTAACTACACACACTACTATAATTTTCGGACAGATATTAGAGGGGGAGGAGTATCAGCATATGTTCACAACGATTTAGAACACAATTTGTCAGAGTCCAAATATAAAGATGGCAACAACTACCTTTGGTTTCAAATAAAAAAGTATGCTTTAGAAGTAGGACTTATATATCACCCTGGCAACACTAACTATGAAAGATTCCTGGAAGAATACGACGCCCAATTGCAGCAACGTAGAAACTCGATCGTTTTTGGAGACTTCAATGTAGACCTTCTGAAAAAAACTGAAAAAAACACAAAACGATACAAAGAACTCATTAATGAAGCTGGATACAGAATTCTAAATAAAATAAACAAGAAACACACAACGCGAGACTCCGACACAAGAAAATCTATCCTCGATCACGTTTGCACTAACATGAAAAACAACAACTTTCACATGGCTATTATTAACTCATCCATGTCGGACCACAAACAAATCTACTTCGAGATGAAAAAATTCAAACCTCAAACAAATATTAAAAAGAAATATGAAACTATAGATTACTCCAAACTATATACATCAATCGATAACCTAGGACTTGACACATCAGATACTGATTACACAAAACTAGAAAAGATAATAAAACAAGAAGTAAATGAATGTAAGGTTGCAAAGTGGAGAACCATGAATAAACCTCAAAAAGAATGGATAAACAATGAGATCATAAACGAAATCAACCAAAGAAATTCACTATGGACAGAAATGAAAGCAAATCCGACAAACTTAAAACTCCAAGAAAAATTCAAATCAAAGAGGGACTATACTGCGAAACTAATACAAAAAACAAAGAACTCTTACTACTACAAAGAATTTTCAAACTGCATCAAAAAACCCAAGAAAATGTGGCGACTTATTAGTAACTTAGCGAAAAACAAAACTAAACAAAGCTGTGCGCCCTCGAAAATAATCGTAGACTCTAAAGAAATAACTGACACGAAAGAAATATGCGAAGCATTCAATCACTACTTTTCCACAATTGGTTCTCTCCTAGCTGATCAGATACCTACAACATTTCACGACAATTCAATACAAGCCCTACCACACAGTACCACACAATGTGAATTTAATACCTTTGAACCGTGTACCGCTGACGAATTAACTGAAATAATAGAAAATCTGGACTCCAACTCTAGCATAGGCTTTGACGGTTTAAGTACTAAAGTAATAAAATACATAAAAGAAATTATAATAACTAACCTAACAAATTGTTTTAACAAACTACTATCAGACGGTGTTTTCCCTGATACACTTAAAATAGCAAAGGTTTCACCTATTTTCAAATCAGGCTCGAAAACAGACCCTGGTAACTATAGGCCAATTTCTGTTCTACCGATAATTTCGAAGATCTTTGAAAAAATACTACATAATAGATTAGAAACATACTTACATACTATAAATTTTATTTACAAACAACAATACGGTTTTAGATCCAAAAGTAATACCCTCGCAGCTACAATCGACCTTGTCACCAAAATTAAATCTAACATAGATAAGAAAAACATTGTACTAGGCATATTCATAGACCTCAAAAAAGCATTCGACACTGTCAGTCACAAGTTACTAATCAAAAAGTTAGAATTTATAGGCGTCAAAGGAACTGCTCTTAAAATGTTTGAATCTTACCTGTCAAATAGATTGCAAGTTGTTCAAATTGAAAATATCCAAAGTAAAACAAAGCCCATTACTTGTGGAGTTCCTCAAGGATCTATTTTAGGCCCTCTCCTGTTTTTAATCTACATTAATAATATGCACCAGATAGGCTTAGATGGTGATATAACGTTGTATGCGGACGATACGTGCTTGTTCTACTTTGGTGCTTCAATACATACCATACTTTCACATGCTCAAAAAGATCTTAATAGCCTCTTCTCCTGGTTTCAACACAATCTTCTTACAATTAACATTACTAAAACATGCTATATTATTTTTAAAGCCAAAAACAAACCAATACCTAATTATGACCCCCCCAAAATTAACAATGTTGAATTACAGCAAAAGAATAGCGAAAAGTATTTAGGGTTACACATGGATAGCTGTTTGACATGGAATACACACATCACACACATTAAATCCAAACTTTCATCACTTACTGGTTCAATAAAAAATGTCATGCACTGTGTTCCTCGTCAGATACGCTATACCATCTATAACTCCCTTGTAAAACCGCATCTGCTATATTTGATTGAGCTGTGGGGAGCTGCTGTTAAATCAAAACTAGCTAAACTTCAAATATCACAAAATAAACTGGTCAAATTACTTTTTAATTATCCTTACTTAACTCCTACCGAAATAGTCTACAAAGAAACAAAAATAATGAACATTAAACAATTATACAAATATACAACATGCATCCTAGTCCGTAAAATATTAAACAATAACATTCACACAAATTTATCTTACACTAAAGTAAAAGAAATAAGAAAACGTAGTTCACGTCGTGCCAGCTTTATCGTTTTACCGAAAACTCGAACAAGATATGGAAAAAAAACTATACTATGTGAAGGCGCACAGCTTTACAATAATTTACCCTCTCAAATCAAAAGTGTAAGCTCATTTAATGTGTTCAAATTAAAATTAGCTCAGCACATTATAAATGATGATTCACTTCTTATCAAGTGAACACACTAAATGAGTTATTTATTTATTGAACGACCACAACCTATGTATCTATCTATACTTAACTTAAGAATCCTGTTCTCATGTAAGTGACATAATTTGTCTTTTTGAGAATAAATGAATATAAAACCAAAAATCTTAATGTAATTCTGTGCTGTTCCTGTGTAGCTAAATAAATATATCTTTATCTTTTTATTCGCAGGTGACGCTCCCGCGTATTCCGATAACGCGATAACACTGGGCTCGCAGCCTCGCGGCATGGACTACATTGTGGATGATGATACTACCATTGTAGCCACTGTTAAAGAGGTAAGATGTTTCATAATAGTCATAATAGTAATTGTCATTTATTTGTTCAGGGGTTCTGGTTGTTTTCTATGTATAATAAAAAATATCTATCTATTTAATAATAATGTACTATGTATATAAGTCATCTAGTACCCATAACACAAGCTCTGAATAGCTTGGGGCTAGATGATGCTGTGTGGATTGTCCAGCATTATTTATTTATTTATTTATAATAATTATTACAAGTCGAAATCTAACCATTCTTGTTTAAAAAATACATTTAATTAAATAGGTATAATACTATATAATTAAATAGGTATGGTTTCGAATTATCCATATTTTTTACTACGGGACATAAGCTTCGCAGCTGTTATTTTGGGGGTTGTGACAAAATCCGTAAGCTGGGCTTTGGGTTTCAAATTAACAATGTTTTTCCTACGGGCATAAGCTTTTCTTGATCGCCTTCGTAGCTGCTATCATTGTGGGGTAGTGACATAACCTATCCCTATGCTGGGCTTAAAGGATAGGTAGCTATTTTATTAAGCCTGATTGACTGTATAACTGAATCAATCCCGAAGGACCTAAGAAAATCTTTATCGTTACTGCACCAATATAATAGACGAACATTGTGGCGCAGTGGGTGAAGGTCCGCCTGCGACGCAGGAGGTTGCTGGTTTGTTTCCCGCCTGGGACAAATATTTGTATGATCTGCAGATACGTTGTTCAGGGTGTTTTAGTTGTTTTCTATGTATAATAAAATATATAACTATATTTTCGTATCGTTTTATTGTATAGTACCCATAACACAAGCTCTGCTTAGCTTGGGGCTAGATGATGCTGTGTGAATTGTCAAGCATTTATTTATTTTAATATCTAATAATTCCAACTTCCTTCCAGCTGCAAGTAATTATCGGAGGCAGCAAACAGTCGTGCCTGCCTCTCGACTATGAACCGACCTGCGTGGCGATTGATCCTAAGACCAGGCACGTTGCTGTTGGAGGTATGTATTATCTACATCTAGCCTTTACTAGCCCACTGCTGGACAAAGCCCTCCTCTATTGGAGGTAAAGAATAGAATAATGAGCCTGCTGCGTCCGCCTATAATTAGAGAGTACTAGAACTAAGAATAAATAAATAAATAAATAAATATTGCCGGACAATCCACACAGCATCATCTAGCCCCAAGCTAAGCAGAGCTTGTGTTATGGGTACTAGATGACTGATATACATAATACAATATTATTAAATAGATAGATATTTCTTTTTATTATACCTACATACATAGAAAACGACCAGAACCCCTGAACAAATATATCTCGGGAATCGAACCCGCAACCTCCTGCGTCGCAGGCGGACCTTCGCCCACCGCGCCACAGTGGTCGTCTTTTATGTTGAAGAACTTTATTTTATGTTGTATTTTACTTTACAAACCGTTTGCAATGTCTAACTTAAATACTAACTCTTAACCATTTATGTGTCTTCGTATTTAGTAGCTTTGACAGTGTTATTCACCATTTGTAACAGTTCAGCAATGGACATCAGCAAACATAAGTCTATTGCTGATGCCTCCCCCAAACACCCACTTGTTTGGGGATTTGCAATAACCAACACGCTTGACAGGCGCATTAGTAAGCATTGAGGATGTAAAATAAAAGATACCATTAATAATGCACACGACAAATACTCCTTGCTAAACTTTGCTAGACTGAGCAGTAGTTTAGTTGTGAAAAAATCTGACTGAAGAGGAATTAAAGTTAGTTTTCGCGATTACCTGTTACACTGATCAAGCTTTATGTTCAAGCCCTTTATGTTTTACTAGTGCATTTTCGAGTTTAACCGATTTGTAACCTGAATATTGTTTATTGTTTTAACAAAATCAACAGCCCTTAATCTAAACATGTTTATTAATAATATAAAATCCACTGATATATCTGAACTTAATGTACTAGTGGTTTCCTTTTTAGTTCTTCCACTAGTAGTCAAAAAATTCAAGTGAAGAGAGAAATCAATAACAAATTATTTTTAACTGTAAGAAATTTGACTTGTCTAAGTCAAGCACTTGGACAAGTCAAATTTCTTACAGTTCTGGAAGCCTAAAGAAATAAAGTTATTGAATCTGAATCTGAACCCCCAGGAGCGAACAGCAAAGTCCTTGACTTGTCTAAGTGCTTATTTTGTAAGCCTAAAGAAATAAAGTTATTGAATCTGAATCTGAATTTGAACCCACAGGAGCGGACAGCAAAGTCCACCTTTACTCGCTGGACGTTCGCACGCTGACAGCGATGCAGACGGTGACGCACCTAGGCGCCGTCACCGACGCAAGCTTCAGCCCCGACGGCGCGTATCTAGTCGCCAGCGACGCGCATCGCAAGCTTATACTGTATAACACTAGCGATTACCAGGTTAGTTGTGTATCCTACTCTATACTAATATTTCTTTCTTTCTTTTTCTTTCTTTTCTTTCTTTTTCTTTCTTTTTCTTTCTTTTTCTTTCTTTTTCTTTCTTTTTCTTTCTTTTTCGTTCTTTTTCTTTCTTTTTCTTTCTTTTTCTTTCTTTTTCTTTCTTTTTCTTTCTTTTTCTTTCTTTTTCTTTCTTTTTCTTTCTTTTTCTTTCTTTTTCTTTCTTTTTCTTTCTTTTTTTCGGTATCTCATTATCGGGTATTTAACGAGAATATAAATTTTCATACGGAACTCGTAACTTTTTTTGAAAATATTCTATTGCCTATGTTCATCGCGGAAAATTTAGGATTCTAATGGAGAAAGAATTTTTCTAATCGGTCCAGTAGTTTCGGAGCCTATTCAATTCATGGACATGAGGAGAGTCTTTTAGCATAATATGCTAAAAAGACTTGCATTGCCGTGAGTCAATACTGAGCTGGTTAAGACTATGTTTTTGCGTAGCTTCTTTGTTATGGTTTTAGTTAACCAATTTATTTCTGTTTGCAGCTGGCTCACAACAAAGAGTGGGGCTTCCACACTGCCCGCGTGAACTGCGTCGCTTGGAGCCCCGACTCTGCCCGCGTCGCGTCCGGGTCCCTGGATACCACGATCATCGTCTGGAACGTGGCGCAGCCGGCCAAGCACACTGTTATCAAGAGTACGTAGACCTTAACCGTCACTACGTCACACCCGTACATTGTGGTTATAGCAAACGGTGTCCTATTCAATACTTTAAAAAAATCCTTTCGATTTTACTCATAAAGCCGGTATGAGACTAAGAAATCGCAAATAATTAACCATTTGCAATGTGGTGTCGGCATACAATTTCACCACCCTAACTCTTCCCGTGGGTGTCGTAAGAGGCGACTAAGGGAAATACACCGGAGGGTGGGCAGCAGCGCCCTCTGCAGAACATTTCCACTGAACTGCGATCCCCAACCCGCAAGCCCAACGTGGGGATTATGAGCAATAACCCCCTAACGTTATGATGAATAATGCCATCTATGTCGCTCATTAGGGAAAGACCTATATCCAGGACTATTATAGGCGGTTGATGGGATGTGTGAAATGTTTAACTACGAACTCCCTATGCAGGTCGAAGGCTTCTTTATCCCTATGGCCTCATGTTGTTTATCTTATAAACACAAAAAGGTCCTTTATAGAGTACATTTCGTTCCGAAACGGTTTAATATCTCATATTTTGTTATTTATTTCAGATGCTCACCCCCAAAGCCAGATCACGGGCATCACATGGATCGACGACGAGACAATCGTGTCAGTCGGCCAGGACGCCAACACTCGCGTCTGGAACGTGCCTAAGGCAGACGCTTAATCTGGCGCAGCCTTTAGGATTGGATGGAATAAGATAAGAAGTTTGTCCTGTCTAGCTTATCGTAATTTTTCTTAGACACATTGTTACAAGATAGAAATATTCTCGACTTAACATGTAAGGAAGCATAAAAATTATGTATTTAATGTTTATCCCATAATGGTAATATTTATGCCGCTAGCTTGGGATAATTTTGAGCTGTCTTCATGATCTTCAACCCAAATTCAACCGCGAATCTAAGCCTCCTAAGTCCCAAACTCTTTGCCAGTCACTATAGTTATTTATTTAACCCAAAACCATGGTTTTTCAAGAAGTGTAGTTTGAAGATCTTCCTATGGTGGTTGTTGTTTTCGACACTTTTTTTTAAAGGAAGTGGCGAAATCTAAATTACAAGTTTGTTTTCCAGAATGCTTCATTACGAAACAGAATTACACAAGGTTAGCTAGTAGACTTAACCTTCTTATCTTATTCCTTGAAAAAAAAATGGGAATTATTCTTTTTCAGATAACTTTTGACAGAAGTGAAATAATTGCGCATTTGAATAATGTTAAACAGGTGAATTTTATTCTACTCACAAATTGATGTAACACTTCTCTCATACTTTTTTAAATAGTTAAATTATGAACCATTGCATTTCTTAATCTTTGTTCCAACTGCATTTACCAAATCGTATTGTATTACTAGTCGAATTTTAACTAACAGATTATTTTTATATTATTTGGAAAACTTTCACTTGAAAAAGAATAATCCCAATATTAAAATATAAAATTTAACTATTAATGTAATGAGATACTAACATATTTATTTCGCTTGTTTTAAATAAGTAATGTGCCTACCTAATAGTTTTGAATTTAAGCTTTACATTAAAGGTAAGTAGAATTTAGTTTTGTTTAAATTCAAAGGGTTTTATGTAGGTTTTATATTGTTTTTTTTATTGCTCACAGATATTAAAATTATTTTTGTACTAACTAGAGTGCTATTTATATTATAAACCCGTTTTTCAAGTCGTTATATCTAGTATCATTATGTAATGTACCAGAAGGTATAATACCTTAATGATACCTTAGGCTTTCGTAAAATATTTTGTCAAAATTATACATTAAGGATAATACAATAAGTTATGAGTCATTTTGATATGAGATTCGAAATTAACAGTATTTATTGTGTATTTGTTTGAAATTGTTTATTATTAAAAATCCTTTTGAAGTCAGTTTTAAAATGTATATTGACTGAAAACAATATTGTAAATACCTGATATTCGTTTGATAGCTATAGCTACTAGGGGGGGTACTAAACGATTATAAATAATAGGGTAAGTTTTTAATCGTCCATTTAACATAGAATCAGCATTTCGTAATACCAAAAGATTTTTTACATAGTTTTCTTTTTTTAATAAACAGCTTTGAACAAAATATTTTAGAAACAGTATTTTTATACTAATTTCCGTTGTATGTTTACGCTGTGTCTACTTAATGTATGTAAAATATGAAATAAATTGTATACACTTGTATTTTAATATTTTATTTATAAAAATGAAAACAAAAACATAACTCCTAAATAGTTGTCTTTTAGTATAATGTCTTTTGTATGCATCTTATATTCTAACCAAATCTTAAAAATTACAACATCAGTCACAAATTTGTGGACCGTGCAAGGCCTGCAAAGGGGCCAGCCTTCGAACAAAAACCTTCGAAGGTTTTTGTTCGAAGGCTGCCTTAGTGCCTCGTCGCCATTTAGATTTTTTTTTAAATAGCGGCGCTCGATAAAAACCTACATAGATCGATTAAGGATATTAATAAAAACAAAAGAAATATATGATCACTATAATCCTAAAGCGTCAAATTTCAGAGCTATGTGGAAAAAAGATCGCCGTTGAATTTCAGAAGAGTATTGTGCGTAAGAAACATTTTATAAGTGTAATTTTTAAGTTAATTACCCTTGATCTATATTTACAAATAACTTTGCTACGTGACATTTTAGGAATATGGTGACCATAGCTTTTATTTAATTGTCTCCAAGGTAAGTGTATACTCGTATGTGAGAAGTGCGCCGCCATTTTGAAAAAAATAATCAGAATGGTGGACGGTTGACTAAGCCAAAATCTTCGAACCCCTCTAAGACAATTACAAACTATTGAGTAACATAAATATGAATTAAAACTAGCGGTACCTGTCTTTTGTCTTCAAGCCAATTGCATTATTTAGAATATAACAATCCAACCATTATAAAATGTAGGTAAGTATATCTGAATAAAATATAATTGATCATGGAATATACAAACATTTTACATTTCAGGTTATCTCGGTGGGTGTTAGCTGAAGATATTATAAGTTTAATAATAACAAAAACATAAAATGTCTTTTATAAAATTAAAAACTAAGATTTTTGTTATTATAGTGCGTAAGCCTTCGCACTCGGGGTAATCTCTAGGAAATTTAATAATTACACAAAAATGTAAAATTTTGGCCAGACTTCGCGGGTTCAAAGCCCGCCGAAATCGAAATTTTTATGGATATTATTTTTTAAAAACTAAGTTAAATAGAGTACTATATTGGTCTCGTTTCAGCTGTTACATAAACTATTAGTTTGACAGAACATAATATTGTGACTTATCATTAAATAATGTGTATGGAGTGTATATACCTACATTTTCAGTGCTGGCAAATTTATTTAGATGATAAAACTAGCTTTTTCCCTTCGTCCAGTTCTGGTTGTTTTATAGTTTTCAGTTTAAAGATGTCATGTGCAAGAAATTGATCGCGTCAGCTAGTCTTTGCATAAGTTCAGTAACATCGACTTCTAGAGATATAATATTTTTTTATATTATTTAGCATTTGTCTAATGGCGTGGCATCAAGTGAGCAAAATATGAAAGTTAATTACTACCACATTTTTTATTCCCAAGTAAACCTGCAAACCCAATTTCGTCCCTATCTTTTATCTACATAAACAGGTATTAACATTGATTAGTAGGTATGTATAAATTTCTGCGTTTCACCACAATCTTATCTGATATGTATTAATTGCATTATAAGGAGAGCTATTCGCCATACCCAGTACACACGTAAGTTAGATAGCATTCCTACTGTCTTTTTTATAGTTTAAAATACGGGACATTGCAAAAACGTTGCCTATTTTTTGTCATGGTCACAAAATGTCACAATGTAGTCCGAGAGAGTACTATCAATAGCAATACCTCATCTAGTTCCACCACAGTCACACGTCTCGTCTCGTCGCATGCCTATACGCGACGTGTTTCCTAAGCGCGTCTCGCGACCGCGACACGTGCCCGCACGCGCGACACGCGTGTCGCCGACCCGCGTGCGTCTCCATATGCACGCGCAGATTGTATTGGTTGGATAACACTTTGTTGCAGATTGAGCAGACTGAGTTGGCTGGGCGGTATTTCTTATCGTAGATCGGTGGTTCTGGAAGATGAGGGTCTTTGTTTTAGGTTTCATAATATGAAATGGACAATGGAAATAACCTCTTACTTATATCGATATTTTTACGAAAATATAACCTACTAATATTGTAAAAGCGAAGGTAGTTCGGGCAGTCTGTGTGTCTGTTTCCTTGTCCGCTTCTTGAGAATTGCGTTCAAAGTAGCGGACAGAAGGTAGTGGGGCATAATATTAGTAATAACAGTCAACGTTATTTGTAGGTTTTATTATCTGGCAATGTTTTACTTTGGTGTTCGTTAGACCATCCAACCCGCATCTTGTCAAAGAGTTCGGAGCTGGATGTTGTGTGGAAATAATATCTAGAAAGTACATTCTCTCTAGGTCCAGTTTAATTAAAATTTACCAATTAAAATACCATTTCATCATTGGTTTAAAATATCTGGAACCTTCAACATCCGTCTATTTTAAAGTTTTGATTATTATCCAACGTAGTTACTACTAGAAACTCATTATAAAGAACGAAGAAAGCCACATTAAACAAGCTTGGTTAAAATCACAACTCCAACTTTTATACCGGGGTTAAAAATACACCAGTGAGAAAGCTACATTAGCTAAGCTTAGACTAGAGGTGGATGAAGTAGCGAAGTTGTCTTTCAAACAAAGATTTTGCTTTACTTGCCGAACACGTATGTACAAGTAAAGAGTTACTTTCTACTTTGGATGGACTAGAGAACCGAGTTAAAACTTTTTAAAACCTTGGCGTAGATGAGACTAGAATTTATTTCGAGTTTTATATGAGCTTTTCGCCATTACTTATTTTTATGATAACTTTCGCATGCTAAATCATAGTAGGCCATACATAGTGTGAGAGCTGTTTCGTAAAAATCTATGGATGATGCCATTATGATGAAAAATAACGGTTTATACCTACTTGTAACTAATCAGGTTAGAACACCAACTTCGATATTGTTGATTGTTACAGTACAATAAAATCTATAGGTAATATATTTCTTTGGGAATAGATAATACTTAGTACGTAAAAGACCTAACCCTAATGGAAGGAATGCGTACTGTAAGCGCTGCTCCGTTAGATTTATAATGTATCTAGTTTCCATGCTCTCGGGCCTTATGGTGACCCGGTGATTTGGGAGGCATGCGTGGGGCCGTAGCCAACCGTAGCCTATTATGAGAATTAATCTCAAGCATATCTCGCCTTATTATCCTCATTAGGGGAGGCCTATGTCCAGCTGTGGATTATTAAAGGCTGGTGATGATGATGATGATGATGATGATGATATCTCGCGTTTAGATTAATTCTCATAAAGGGCTACACATTTAAATTTTGTAGTATAGAAGAAAGAATATTTAATTAAACTGTTGGAAAATAAATGAACATTTAAGATGATTTTATTGTATCATATAAATTTTTTGGAATAAATAAATGGATCACCGGCCGCAAAGATAGGCTCAAGCGGCCGATGACTAAGGCTGCCGAGAGAAACTTCCTGACGATACGATAACGATATTAATTAATCGTTCTTTCTTTATATGACATATTATTATAATTTAATAAATTATAATTACTCACCACTATTTATCGGCGGGGTAGTTATCGTCGGGTTTCCAATCTTATGTGTGCTATAAAGGTTTTGCACTATCTGGTCCAGCTTACTCAGTCGATCTCTTTCAGTCTTCATAGCGATATCATAGCTGTCCTTTTCTAACTGTGGGGTGAGTATATCGTCGTAGAGTTTTGATTCGGGTTCCGTGAGCGGGGTAGTGGGTTCGTTTTTGACGTCTAAGTTGATTGGAGAGTTTGTTTGTTCGTCCTGAGGTTCAGTCTCGGTTGGGGTTAGAGTTGAGTTCTGGAAGTTAAAAAAAATATTGTTGATTTGGAGCAAAACTCGTTATCGTCTAGATAATCTGATATTTTCTAGAAAATCTCTTTATAAACACAGAACATTGCAATCAAAAAATAGAAACAAAAACGAAAATTTTATTTTATTTTTATGTACAGTGCGCGTCAGAATTAAGTACCCCCCTTGTCTACAAAATATTTTCGACTACTTCTAATTCCCTTGTAACTTGTCACTAATTTTCACATGCAAAAATTTATCACGCCGCCGCTCAGGATCAAACCACCCACCCATAATACTCAAAGTCTGAAATTCCCAACAATAACCACTATTGTGTCCCAAATACGTTGAGATAGGAGGGGGGGGGGGTACTTATATGTGACGCGTACTGTACCTACTTATCTATTTATTCTCTAATTTTGGGAAAAGTTACATCTAGAAAATTACAAAACAATAAATATTATCTAAATAGATAAAAGAACATGTACGTTGCTGATGGCTATTTACAAAGTTTCCACTGTTAGTAAAATATTTTAGTTTGATATAGAAATTCAATTCATTTAAAACCGAAAGAGGTCGGCGGCACCAACGTAACTGTAGGTATAAACTTAATATATCTCTGAATAAAGTTATACAGTTATGTTGTTAGTTTAAGTATATGTATATATTCTGGTCTTTCGGTGTCGGAACCCAAGATTGTATCACTAAGGTACAAGCTTACCGTATCAGCATCAGTAAGGCCAGAGACTCTCAGCGTCTGCGCCAGCCGCAGCAGCGAAGGTAACACCTTCTTGGAAGCCGTCACCTCCCCGGTGTACATGAAGGTCAGGAGCAGCCGCAACTCGGCTACGTCGCAAGTCAGTACCACTACTAGGGAGTTGTTCTCAGTCTCCACTTCCTGGAATGGAATGAGAAGGTGGGTTTGTTTGTAATCAGGAGCGATTGGGATTCGAACATTGCAAATATAAATTCCGGCAATGATTAAGTTAAAGTTTGTAAAACTTTTGAAACTTTCACGATTTGTTGACATATTAAAGAATATTTATCAGGTATATATAATCGGGTATTAAAGTTTGTAGTTCGCGACTCAAGCATGCTAGGTTTGCTTGTTCTAGCTTCAAATTCATTTAAGAACTTAACATTCCTTGAAAATTTAGCTTTGGTTTGGTTAAATCCTTTATTGACAAGCTTTAGCAGCCTGCGCTGTGAAGTAGGTAGAGATGCTTCGCCATTCTATTAGTTTTCTACGTGTTTTGTATAAGGAATAAAATGATGGTATTGGATTAATGGTTGACGAATTATTGGTGTGAAAAATATGATGTGGTTAAGGATAAAGTGATTGAAACTAAAATAAGGAGGACAAATAATTTATTTTCTGTTATACTAAGTACTTGCTGCTAATGAAACCTGAAACCCATCTACAGAGATGACTTCTATAGACTATATAGTCTATAGAAGTACGAGATGACTTCTATAGACTATATAGTCTATAGAAGTCATCTCGTCACCGACAGAGTCAACGACAAACCTATTGAAACGTCGAGAGAAAAAAACTTAGGTAGTTACTGATTACATTTATCTTATTTTATGAACATAAAGGAACATAAAGTTCTTTAAACCTAAACCCGGAATTTTCTTTGTTATTGACGTGACGACAACGTATCGTGTCAAGCACTGTTGCAAGGGGCTGCGCCGCCGCCTGCGACGCAGTTGCGGGTTCAATTACCGCTAAGATACAAATTAATGCAGTTTGGATAATCTTATCTGGTATCCAAACCTTGTGGATTGGATACCGGTCTGCTTTCTTTGGGCCCAAATGATGCAGTGTGAATGTCTTTTATTAACTATTAATTTAACTTGGATACCTTGAATAGCTGTGCGAAGTACTGGCTGCATGAGGCTAGGACGAGCTTGTGCGCCTTCACAGAGGTCCCTCCGGCGCTGAGCGTCACATCGGTCAGGGCTCCGGTGCTTAGCATGCGGCCTAGCGCTCCGATCACGCTGTTCTGTACGTGGACGGACATTAGTAAGGGTAAGAGCAGCCTCGAAATATCCAGCCCAGTTAAACCTGAGTCCCGAGCTCTGTTACTCGATAGTGTCGTCGTGGCGATGATGAGACGTCCAATTTTTGTCTGGGATTTGGTACAGCGCTCCGTGCGGAAATGGAATTATGTAAATCACTTATACTTAATATGGAACGTCTCATCATTTAGAATACTATCGAGTAATTTAACCCCGGGCCTATTGTGTGTGGTTGTTTAATAAAAACCTTTATTTCAAGGGAAATTAGAATCTGTGGCAGAATAGTAGAGGAGCACAGTCGTGAATATTATTATCAGCTCGTATTTACCCTTCACATAAAATTATCAAGGCAATAAAAAGTTAAATACATTAAAACGATCTGGGTAGGTATACCTTTGAGATAACAATATGAGGAACATGTGCAAACTAGACCATTAAAAATTTGAATTTTAATGGGTATTTAATTGGGCCAGATATTTCGAACAGCTGCTTCTACTAAATTCTGATATCAGTGCCGGTGTTGCTAGCGAGAGGCAGATAGCGTGTGAATATGTCAAACTAATTTACTTGACGATGTGGTGACATGTGAATTATTATTATGATGTATAAAGTGTTAAAGAAATATAGCTTTTATACGACTCAAGCAGCGGAAATCAAACTTTTAGTTGCTTGAAGATATTGTTAGATATTTTGTTGCTAAGATTACACCGCCCGCCCGGTTAAGTTATTTGACAGACTAATGTAATTGTCTTTATCAAAAGAGTCATAAACTTTAGTAGAGTAAACTAAAATAAGAAAATTTTATGTCATATTTTTGTGAATTACTCAACGACATGTAATACAATATTTTCCTTCCTATGTGATGAAATACGAAACAAGCACTCAACTCTTGCACTGAGAGCAATTTGCCTAAATAGCATACGTACATTACAAACACTACCTACTGAAGAATCTAATCTTCTTATCTCGCAGATTTCTCTTTATCTAAATGGAATCAAATAGTTCGGGAAAATAAAACGTATTTTACTTTACTTAGCTTGCAAATTAATAAATACATGTGGTTTATGTGTACCAAACTGTGTTGAATGTTGTGTGTGGGTGTAATCATATGTGAGGTAATAACTAATATATAAACAGTCTTGGAACTAAAGTGCTATTGGCAGTTATTTCACAAATATAAGCAGGTTTGTGTAATTACTAGTAAATGATATTCCATTATTTCGCACTTTATCAACTCACACGTTTCTTGTTAAAGTTTTAAAAATTTGTCACATTTTATGACCCATGTTATAGGTATTATAATTTTAAATTGGTATCTTTATTATTGTACGTGTAAAATAAAATAAGAGTGTGTTGCTAAAATATTTATTTGTGTGAGCCACAATTTAAAAAGGTAAACATTTGTGCCTTGTAGGTACTTAAGACTGGTAAGATATTTAGAGCGTTTAGAGAGACGAACGTTCTCACATAGGCAAGCGATAAAGCACAACTAAAATGTAGGGCAAGTGATATTGTGTATAAAAGTTGTAAAATAGTGTACCTGTGCCGCCGTGGGCGTGTAATTACTCACCTACCTGGTGGTTATGCCAGCGCAACGAAAACTGTTGTATATCATCGTAATCCATTGCACAGTAATAAACAGAGCAAAAAGCAAAGCAAAAGCGATTGACTCACTATCGGATCCACGCACGCTCTCCGCAAGACAATAATATTGTTAACGAATCCAGGCTACTTTATTTTAGTCGGTACGCCTGGAAAACCTGTAGCCACCTATTTCTGGAGCTGATCTTATTTATAAATCCAATGACATTCAGTCAGTGACGCGACTCACATACCAAAACTCATCCAAAAACAGATTTAGTCCGCTCGCCGCAATCATTGGCATTGTTCGACTGTTTGCGCTAATTACCGATTGATGATTGTTCTTAATTTGAATGTTTCCCATCTCTTGTCATGAATGTCATTGATACTTTTTAGTCTCATGTAAACTCTTTTGTTTTATGTGGTCTGGCTGAATGGCGCGCAAGTTGCGTGTGATGAACCTACTTCCATGAAACTATAAATAAGTACGGAAGGAATATCAGAAAAACATAAAACGAAGCACTCCAATCAAGCAAGCATGCCAATCAATCAAATAGTATGCTGGCCATCGCCATTACGGCTTTATACACCAACTGATTAACTCTATTGTAAACAAACCAAAATAAATGGAAAACGCCGTCTTGTGTGGTCAGATGTTGCAAAAATCACAATGGGTTTGTCAATAAAAAACACCGGATCACATTTCCTAGGTAAATTTCTTATTTCACCAACTTATTTCTTTGATTTTACGCAAAATTATTATGAACAAAATAATCAAAATAGAAGCACAAAATCTAGCCAGTGCTGCCAACATGTAAACATGTAAATTTTCCGGTAAATGTGGGAGTATATTAAATAAGTTTCAATTCTCATATTTTATTGACTTTAAATTATGAATCAGGTAAATAGGCATTTATTTATCATTCTGGTTATCTATAATAATATGTATTATTTGAAATATAATTATGATATTGAATTTCTGTTTGTAATATCAATTCAATAGCTTAGCTTTTGATAGACGAATTATTATAGCTAACCTGTGTTTATTTAAGCTATTCTCCAAAATAGCTGAACCCATTTTAATAATAATTTTACTGACGCTGATGCTACGCAGATAACATGTTATATCGAGATTATAGGTAGCCGCAGGGCATAACTAATAGTCAATATTTTTTCAGATTTCTAGGTGATGAAAATTTGAAGTTAAATTGAATTTGTATAGGTAATCAGAGAATCTCACAATGAAAATAATTGGAATCCCACTTAATCTAGTATAGCATGCAGTGTGCATTAAGATTTTTCATTTATAAGAATTTGGGCAATTAAAATTAATAATATTTATGTATCCATAAATTTTTATTTCTTATTTATCAAACAATGAATATGAGAATAAAATAATGTATATTTTTTCATTATTAGGAACGTTTAATTGATCTTCCTAGTAACAATCGTAATATATGGCTGCTTATTGCCACTTTTAAATAAGTAATTTTTATTTGATTTTAGGTTAGGCATTTCCATAGGAACAACGCATGCGAAGCATCAGGCAGAAAAAAGTTGTCAGCCAGTTAATACGCACAAATAATTATTTATTCAAACTAAAATTAGACAGTAAACGGAGAGTTGGAATACACTGAGGGCTGAACAGATTTTGTTGAAATTTCTTCGATTAGCAAATACGTTACTATTTGATCCCGGGAAAGTACAGTGTTCTGTTCTGTGCTTGTGGGATAATCAAATTCACTGCAGTTAGCACCATAAAGCGATGGCGTAAATTGAAAATTATAAAAAGTAGGTCTAATAGACGATGACCGTGGCTAAAGCAGTACCTACGTAGACTTTTTTATAATCTACATATTCATTTGTAAACAATTAAGAATAAGAATATAAGAATAAGAATAAGAATAAGAATAAGAATATTTATTTCAAACATTTTACAATATAGCCTTAGGTCTACAGTTAATAATAGTTATAAGTACCACCTTATAAGTTATTTAATATTATCCTAGTACTGAAAATTAAGTAAACATAGGTACTGATTTTTAAACATATTAAATTAAGGCTTCCATTTGTTGTATGAATCATACCTTCCGTGTTAGTAAAAAATACTGTGTTACGGCAAGGTAGAGCTCAATACCTCGCATGGCGCTTAGATATTTATTATTTATTTGGATCCTTAAACGTGTTATAAGTTTTACAATGTATGGACAATTGATAAATTCATGTAAACAATAATGAAATGTAATTAGTAGGAAGAATATTTATAAAAATTATGGGTAAATTTTTCTTCAGTTGGCTACTCGATATACAATGACACTCAATGTCATTCCGCCATTGTTAGGATTCAAGTTTGATTTGACAGGATGCCATCCTTACTTTTCATAAATCCATGCCTACTTCTTATTTTAAAAAGATGTTTCCCGCCTTTTGCTGGCGTTTCTGTGAACTTTTCTAATTTGGTTTCGACAGTTAATTTTATGAAATTAACGCAATAAATATCAAAAAAGTTGAAAAGAATCTTAATTATTCGTGAAATCTACAAAATAAAATGGAGGGAAAATGTAAAACAGAAGATTTTGTGGACCCAGATTTCTTCATTAGCATAAAGAATTCCATTGAAAAAGAGTTGTTGAATATACAGAAAATTGTAAACAATATTAGTCAGCTTCGAGGTAAATTTCGTTATTTTGACGTCTATTTGAAAACAAACTTGTAGAGCTATCAATTCTATCACAAATTACTGCCAAACAGAGTTTGAATTTGCCGGCTTGCGTACCTATCACTTGAAATTGGTTGGTGTTTAGAATTTTTGTCTTTTTTAGTGGAGACGGCCTATCTAGAGTCAGACCTGTTATTGACCATAGATGCTTCGACCTGGACAGAAATTTCCGAGCTCATTGGCATTAGCTCACAATATATCATGGATGCAGGATTTGGCGATGAAATGGTGTAAAAAGTCAGACACAATGTATCGTAAAATATAGGTATCTAATAAGTGAGTTTTTGCTTCAATAACTCTGAAACTCTGAGCTTTGATAGTGTTAGTACGTAGGTACTACTGATGGAGTAAAAGTAGCCTGTGTTTTAGGCCAAGAACTAAGGCAAAACTACCTGTATGTAAAATTTCACACCGGTCAGTAGATACCCAATTATAGCGTGAACAACAAATTTTCATAAGAAAACGAACAACAGAGAAGCCAACTAAGACTTATCAAACGCAACTTCTATATGACCACTGTGCGGTTGGCGAAGGCCCGCGCAACCACCTACATAACAGGCGCGCCTGTTATGTAGGTGGTTGCGGGTTAGATTCCCGCCTCGGAAGAAATGTTTGTACGATCTGCAGATTTTGTCCGGGGTTTAATTCATTTGGTTCCGGACAAAAGTGTTCTTTTTGATGTTAATTTTGTACCTGGCATTAAAAAATAATTCTAGTTGGCTATTTCACGCTTCGTGATAATGGATAGAAACCGCAGTTCACGCAGTATTAGTGAATTAAGTACATGTGAATTAAATGACCCTGTATAAGTGCGATAAGATTTTTTTTTTTTTTTTTTAAACTTACAGCTAAACACAGACAAAGAAATCAAATATAAGTAAGGACGGCCAATTAAAAGTTTTCACGAATATTATATACTAGCGGCCCGCCCCGGCTTCGCACGGGTATTAAACAAAAATTTCAGAAATTATACACACTAAAACCATGACTAAAACGATGGGTTTCACAGTTTTCATACGGATCTTTACTTTTTTTAAAAGCATTGGGGTTTTTGACATTGACTCGACATTCCAAAACTGACACTGGCCGTAGAGAAAAAGCAAGCACCGTGCGCTATACAACCTCTTTTTCTATTCTGACGCGCCATAATAGAAAAAGAGGTTGAATATACAGCCCAACGGTTCAATTATTGAATTTTTCATGCGGATCCCTAACTTTTTTGAAAATATTATATAGCCTATGTTCATCACGGAAAATTAAGGATTCTAATGGTGAAAGAATTTTTTAACTCGGTCCAGTAGTTTCGGAGCCTATTCAATTCAAACAAACAAACAAACAAACAAACAAACAAACAAACAAACAAACAAACATACAAACAAACAAACAATCAAATCTTTCCTCTTTATAATATTAGTATAGATATAGATATAGAAGAACAATAGAATAGAATAAAAAGTGGTGGACAAACAAACAAAAGTAGATGAGAAGATTTGACTTTTTAACAATTTGACTTTTATTACTATAGGTAGGTTCTTTTCGCAATACCACCGTATTTAGTATAGTAGCAAATTTTAGTATAGTTATAAGGATGATGAAATTGATATCTCTATCTATACTAATAATATAAAGAGGAAAGATTTGATTGTTTGTTTGAATTGAATAGGCTTCGAAACAACTGGACCGATTCGAAAAATTCTTTCACCATTAGTATCTTAAATAAGTGCCTAAGTACATAAGAATGTGTCTTATATACGCTGTTGGCGTTCCTTAATATATAAATAAATAAATAAGAATCCTAATTTTTCCCTGATAAACATACGTAATAGAATATTTTCAAAAAAATTAGGGATCTGCATGAAAAATTACATTTTTGTAAGGTAGGTACCCGTGCGAAGCCGGGGCGGACCGCTGGTAACTTGCAAGAAGAGCTAAAGTTGGTATAAAATCTGCGACCCCGACCTTAAAGCTCCTGCGTTAAATGACATGCTTCAGTTTTTGCTGTTAGATCAAAACACTTCTCCCTGGGATCAGCCGGAAAAAATGCTTAGAAATGGGAAAAATATTTTATGAATATTGATCTTGCGTAGAAATTTTAGCAGTGGAATTGATTCAGAGCAGATAAATATAGATATTGTTTTAAAGTGTCTACCTAGCTAGAACTTAGGTAAGGTCACAGGACCTAATCTAGGTAGGTTTGGTTAGGTTCAACCCAAAATCAAAGTGCTTTATTTCCTTTAGACCTTACAGAACTCTTGGACACGTCACAAAATACAAAATAAAGTGACCACTTTGATTCATATTGTTCACTTTAAGCTTTTTAAGGTAAAGTAAAGAAATATTTTTTTCCTTTACCTTGTTAGATTGAGTCGGAGCACAACCCAAACATTTTCGTTGTCTAGATAATCATATTATAGTAAGCCTTTTTGCAAAGAATATAACCTGTCGCATCTTGTTTAAAATAATGTCTTTTATCTAATTTTGATGATATTTCCTAATGTAATTCGTAACTCTTGAATCGGTAAATTAATGGTAGCTATCTATATGTACCTATCTAGGTTCAAGCTAGAGTGGAAGCAACGCCTATTAACATAAATAAATAATGCTGGACAATCCACACAGCACCATCTAGCCCCTATTTAAGGAGAGATTGTATTATGGGTACTAGATGACTGATATACATAATGCAGTATTATTTACATATAAATGAAAAAATATTTGCAGATCGTACAAAAATTTGTCCCGAGGCGTGAATCGAACCCGCAACCTCCTGCCTCGAAGCTAGATCTTCGTCCACCGCGCCACTGAGGTCGTCAGTCAGAGATCCCACCACACCCGACATCAACGTGTTAGGGGCGGTACATGTCGCTGAAAGCCGGGGCTCATGCAACATCGTACGGAAGAATCTACTTCCGTGATTGGTCACGACTCCAGTATTGGGGAAACGACGCAAGGAGGAGGAAGAGGGATACCTACCTAGATAATTAGAATTCATACTTACATACATTTTAACGGGTATTTATCGCGTTTACTTACTTATTTTCCCCGATATTTCAACAGGTTAACATACTGACTGACTGTGACTGGTCACGTGATGATGATGACTAATGACTAGTATTGTTAAGTTAATTACGCCAGACCATGAAATATTGCCGTGTGGTGACAGCATTGAATTTCACCACCCCAATTCTTCCCATGGGTGTCGTAAGAGGCGACTAAGGGAGACACACTGGGGGCGGGCAGCAGCGCACTCTGCACAACAACTCCACTGAACTGCGACCCCCAACCCTCATGCCCAGCGAGAGGATTATGGGCAATAACCCTCAAATTATAACCATATATGGTGCTCATTAGGGGAGTCCTATGTCCAGCAGTGGACTGATATAGGCTGGCGATGTGATGTGATGGAATATTTAACTTACATAGGTACATCTGATTTAATTTCGAGAAAAGCTATTCTTCGAGCTCTCCGTTAAATTGGAGTTCTTATAATCAACATTCGATAATCCTGTGATGGCGTATTGGTTTTAAAGTTAATAATTGCTGAGCTAATTATCCTACCCACCTAGTAGAAGGGTGCCTCTGATGTATGCAACAAAAGCTATTCTGTTTTGGCTTAGTCAATATCTCCTCAATATATTTCTTAACAACAATAAAACCACAAAAGAAAATAAATCCATTGGTGAGATCCAGAGCCACAAACTACTGCCAAGGTAAGATCAAGAACTCGTAAATAGTTTTTAAAAAACAAAATTGAAAAATAAACTTATCTCTCAGGACGCGATTCTTTTTAAAAGGATTTTCTATGCGGCCGAGCGTCAAGCTGTGTTCTACAGTTTGCATTCCAATACTCGTTCTATTATAGTTTTTATGGTAAGGGAATAAGGTGCAGGTCTGTTGTAAATGTAAAATTGGCTCGTACAGACGTGAATTATTCGGTCCACGGCGTTTTCAGTGCCCTGAACGGTCGGTAGGGGGCTCTGTCGCTACGTACTTTATGACGCTGTACGGCTGGAATTCTTCCGATTGAATCGACTAAAAATCGCATTTTATGTAATGTTCGATGCAATACGTTTTTATTTTGGTTGCTTATCATCCAAGCGAAGCTGCAAAAAAGTGCTAATGCCAATCTGCTGTAGTTTAAAATTCGAATGCATGTTTTGTTTGTTTACGTCGATGCGACATTTCAAAAATCGAATTCGAATAAATTATTTTCAGCTTGCATGCTGTCTATGCTTCCTTTTTACAAGAAAGGAAGGATTCTGATAGGAACAAAGAGTATGATTGCATATTTACTAATTTGCTGCTAGGAATGTTTTCGGAATTCGAATATGCATTTCAAGGGAAATTTCTCATCTCATCAATTAGCACTTTGGCTTGGGGCTAGCTAGATGATATTGTGTGGATTATCCACCTTTATTTAATAATTTGATTAAATCCAGAACAGAACCACAGCTAACATAATAGCCAGAGCCAGAACGTTTTTGTGAAGCTAATTTGATACGATCTTAGTGTCGTCGGCGCTTGGCGTGAACATTAATTCGGATACGATACTACATAAGCGTAATAGAGATTCACGATGCTGTCGAGCTGCTTAGTGGACAAATACGTATATAGTGGACAATATTTGGACGAATCATCCAAATATTTTTTGCGTTTTGATCTAACTGCTAATGAATCATAAAGAAGTGTGCGGCAATCATTCATCGAGTCAAATTATTTTCCATCTCAGCATCAGCAACTTTGACTTAAGTGACGATGTACATTATGCCCAACTACCACATATGGCTGTAAAAGCCGGGGCATGTTTACCAGAGTTAAAATAAAAAGGATATGGGTCTATGTTCTCCTAGCCAGCTCAATCGCCTCAACACAAGGACAAGCTCTAGACTAGCCATGTGTGCAAGACATTTGTAGTGCATAAGTCTATGCAAACAGGTGCACTCTCTGTTCCCTTACACACTTACTGGTAGCTCTAGTCTTATTTACATTGTTTTCGTTTTCTTTTTAACGACACTGAAATGAAAACCCAGAATAGGTTATATTCATTCAGGTATAGGATTCATAAGCAAAACGAAACTCCCGCCATTTTTCCGTAAATGGCGGAAAGCATAACAGGAATTGAGAGGTGAAAACTAATTTCCATAACTCATCACACGTCCAGGTCGGTAAAGGTGTAATCATGAAAATAAGTGAATTATTTCACTTGGTAGAGGAGACCTGATTCACTTCAGTCAGGAGGGCTTTTAGAGGAAAATGAGTTTTATATTGTTGAATGAAAACAGGGTTTGGATTGTAGACCACAACTCAAACAAGTACGACAAGTGCGAGTGTAACTCGCGCGCCGAGGGTTTTGAACTTTTGTCGTTTAGGTAGGTACGTGTATTTTTGATTTTGATTTTGATATTGACGACCTGTTAGCGCGGTGGGCTTACAACGCAGGAGGTTGCGGTTTGATTCCCGCCTCGGGACTAAATTTGTAAGATCTGCAGATTATTTGTTCGTGTTCTAGTCCTTTTCTACGTACACAAAAATAAATCATCTAATGTGATACTTATATATACTTTATTGAGTATAACAGATATCGTAGTAGTACGTATTACACAAGCTTGCTTAGCTTGTCGCTAAATGATGTTGTGTGGATTATCCAGGATACATTACTCTTCTCATATTTTTTAGGAGCACGGTGGAATTCATGAATTCAATAATCTTATTATCTAAATATTCTTCGAGCGCAGTGGAATACATTGGGTATGGACTTTAAAATTTTGAGAACAACGGTTTTGTGGCGCTGTGGAACCCTACTATTACAGTTACTACAGAGATTAGTGGGTTGGTACCTACAATTATTTTTTCGACATTTTTCTACGTATTTCACTAAGTATGAAACTTAGACGATTTTTAAAACCTGTTTTGAATTGTCGAAATCCATACCTTTGATTTGATATTGCTCTCAATGAAATAGCCCCCATTGTATGAAAATTCGTTTTTTGACCATATTTCGAAAAGTATTGTTTTTACAGACTTCTCTATATTTTTCCTGTAAAATATAGACCTATATCTACAAACGCTTTGTACATTTTATATAGATCACTCTGCTATCTTCGGAGATAGAGGGGGGGGAACGGTCAAATTTTCGACCTTTTTCAAAATATTTCGAAAAGTATAAAACCTATCGAAATTTCAAAAATTGCATTAAAATGTACAAACTGATACCTTTCATTTGATACCCAACTCGGTGGGGTAGTCACCCCTTTAGAAATTTTTCCCGCCCTTTTTTGACCATATTTCAAAAAGTATTATTTTTACAGATTTTTCTATATTTTTCCTGTAAAATATAGATCAATACCTACAAAAACTTGGTACATATCAAATCGATCGTTCTGCAATCTTCGGAGATAGAGGGGGGGTACCGGTCAATTTTTCGACCTTTTTCAAAATATATCAAAAAGTATAAAATCTATCGAAATTTCAAAAACTGCATTAGAATGTACAAACCAATACCTTTCATTTGATACCCAACTCGGGGGGGTAGTCACCCCTTTAGAAATTTTTCCCGCCCTTTTTTGACCATATTTCAAAAAGTATTATTTTTACAGACTTCTCTATATTTTTCCTATAAAATATAGATCAATACCTACAAACACTTTGTACATATCACGTCGATCGCTCTGCAATCTTCGGAGATAAGGGGGGGGGAACGGTCATTTTTTTGACCATTTTCAAAATATTTTAAAAAGTATGAAATCTACCGAAATTTCAAAAACTATTTTGAAATCTACAAACGAGTACCTTTCATTTGATACCACTTTCGACTTTGTACGTTCCATTTAAAATTTCGATTTCAAAATTTGTATGGAAAATCTTCATTTTGATTTTTCATTTATTTTCATTTATTTTTCTATAAATATGTGCGGGCGCACAAAATGTATTATTATTTCAAATTTCAAGTGAATAGCTGCAGTAGTTTCTGAGATATTAAGGATTCAAAACACAAAACAGACCCAAAGCGATTTCATAAGGGTTTTGCAACCGATGGCAAAACCCTAAAAATGGAACGTTTTCAAACTCAACAATCCAAAAAATGGAACGTTTGGACGAGTGACGACGTCTCTCGTCTAGACGTTAACATGACGATAGTATGACGATAGCATGACGATAGTATCGAAATGACGTCATTATGACGTCTCATTAGGTTTTCTATAGTTACAGGTGCGAAATTTAGAGGCGCTGTTGGTACAGGGAACTCCTGAACTCTCATTCTCTCTTCAAAATGAGAGCTCAGGACGTTCCGATATTAATATAGTCCTTTATTTCAATTTCTTATAAAATAGTAAATAAATTCGATACAAATAAAGATTCTACTGGAAGTACTTACTTGAAGATAGACCCATGATTTTGTAGTTTTTCTGGGTCGTCATGAACCCACCTATCCGGCGTTTTCGGCTTGACGTTGAGTTTCGGGACACCCTGTATAATCGAATACTATCAAAAAATAAATAGATATTTTAAGATGTTGTCACTATGTTTAACAGATTAAGACAGCCTCTTCTAAGTCGTGCACTCCTGGCAGAGTAGTCGTGGATATGAGGGGGTCCTGATGAACGGGTGCTCGTGCAATGCGCCGCCACCGGAACCTATTGCTTGCGTTGTGGGAGCAGGCGGTCATGGTGGATTGTGTGAGGGCTCCAACCATCTAGTTGGAGACCGAGCACGGGACTTTGGCCCTTCATTCTGCATTGTACCACGACACGCTATATCGAGTCTTCATTCCGAGCCCGTGGTCAAAGAACTTAAGTTAGCCTATACAATACAACTCATATACAACTAAAATGTCAACGATATAATCGCCAAACCGAACCGGGGCTGTGCTGAAATATTTCTGGTGTACAAAAAATAAAACGTTTTTTCCCTACTTGTACAGTTCCCAAGTGAACGCTCTCCGTCATAACTAATGTTATTTAGTCTGTGGGAGCGGCATGAATGTATAAATTCTCAATCCCTCACACTGTGACGGGTTATTTGCGCTATCTCGGAATTTATTTCGTATTTCTAGCTCATACCTCTGCGTTTAATATCAGCTCTGTTGAGAAGTTCTGTGCTAAGTTTCCTAGCTCTGCCAAAGGAACTTCACGCGTCACTACCACATAGGTAAAATACCGACTAATACTAAATCATATGCACTTTGTAGAGTGTTTACGTGAAAGTATGGAGTGGGGTTTTTACTTGTATTGTAGCCATATGGAATGTTATTAAAACATATGTAGGACTTCCATCACATCTGAATTATTGTAATCAGCATATGTATATAAAAATGTCTGTGACATAGATCTCGATGGTCTGTATATTTCGATTAAGGTAACCTGCTAAATATTTATCGTGTTTAAAAATTTATAATTTTTCGGGCGGACCTCTATTAATAAGATAAAATAGGTGGTTACGGTAATTTGGATCGAAAGTGCCACTAAACTTAAGCATTTCTATGTACATACCACACGCTTATCATAAAAGTGCCAACCTTAACCTTAAAGGGACATTGTAGATACTATTTTCTAAAATTCCATAGCGGCGGCCGCAGTAACAAATTTGCAAACTTTTCGCTCCGGGCGGCGCGGCGGTGGCGCTGTTGATTTATTTCTTATTTATTTCTAATTAAAGAGTCGATATTTTAATGTAACGATATTTTTTGCGTTGGATACTTTAGAAAACTTTTCTACCCCATTTATTGGCTTCTTTGACAAACTGAGATGAGAATTCACGTTTGTTTATTACCTTCTACGGCGTAGCGTTTCCTACGACGTTGTCGTAGCGGTTATAGCAACAATGTAATTAAATAACCTACATCGAACTATTTTTGGATAGACGTTTTTTTTGGTAGCATAATGATATTAATTAGTAAGATTAACATTTTAAATTTACGGTGTTTTCTTGGTTTTTACTTAATTACATAATAATACTAATAATACTGTTCCTACTTAGTAAGATTAATTAGGACAACGGGCAATGTTTTTCACTTGGAATTTTTTAATTATATGGTCTCTAACCCGTCATTGTGACAGCTTTTAAAAAAGTAGCATTCGTCCCTCGAAAACATTTGTCGAACAGCGGAAACAAGGAAAACAAAATCCATTTTTGAAGCAATAAAACTCGCTTCTATATTGCTCGCTGTAAAATATTGCATTTGGTCACTTCGAAGGCTTTTGTGCTGCTCTAGAGCTTTAATTATACCAGCTTTTGCACATGGCTTAGTATGCGTTTTTCCTAATTACAGTGTCCTTGTTATTATCTCTTATACAACCTGTCCCGAAATATTGGTATGCTCAGCTGATTTTCATAAATCGTAAAAATGCTACTTACAAAATCCTTTCAAAATGTTATTTCCCACACAAACTACAACTATCAAAATTATCCCCTGAACTAATTTAATAACTTCACCCTGATAAATATTAACTAATTTTGAAAGCGTGTCTTATCTAACTTACAACCCGGTGATCAACCTACGTCAGACGCTGGATAAGTACGGCTGGGGTCGGATTTAAGACGGGATGTATAACTTGTTGTTATCGAACCCTTCCGTAATATTGGATGGCTTTCGTGTTCTTGCCGAGCAAATATGCATGTCAAGTTGTGACTTTTCACAACTCCACATGCATTTATTGTTCGATGCCTCATAAGGCAACAATCCCCCTAAGTATGGGGATTGTTGACTGAGTGGAATAGAGAAAAACAACGTCGCTTAGTCATCGAATGGGTAAATTATTAGAAATGTATTCCTTCCATTTCAATAATATACGCAATATATGGCGTTCTGATGTCATTATTGTTTAATATACCCTTTAGAGATCAATCCCCGTGCTAGGGGTCCAGCACATATAGAAAGATAGAAAGAAAATAGTTTTTTGAACAAAGAAACACAATGAGACGTATTAACATAATATGCATTGGAGTCAATCATAGAAATCCAAATAATAATGTTCTAGAAGTCGCATACTTGCCGTATGACCATGTCCCAGCACAGGTGATTAATGAGCCAACAGCGCGCGAGTATCTTTAAGTTTTGTTTGAGACGGCAGACGGAAAGATCCATTAGAAATGGTGTGTTGCAGCATATCCATTTAGGAAATTTTTCCACGACTTGCTTTATATCAATAAGAGTATAATCCTCTTGATACATTTCTCACGACGACTGATGCTTCATCGTCACCGTCAGCCTATATCAGTTCACTGCTGGACATTATGCCTTCCCTAATGAGCGCCATAGATGGAAGTTTTAACATACCTATTTTCGAGACCGGCCGAAGATGTACAAGATGAAAGCAATAAACAATCTCGAAACCATTTTGAGCATCATATTATGGAGGTATTATGCGCTCATTAGGGGAGGCCTATGTCCAGCAGTGGACTATTATAGGCTGGTGATGATGATGATGATGATGATTATGGAGGTAGGTAAAATTGAGATATCAAAACGAATGTGTAAAAACGTGCTATTTCCTTTTATTTTCACTAATTATATTTCTTTGCAAAGGTGATGCTTGTCATCATCAGTATAAACTATTGTTAGTGTCTATAAAAAGAAAAATTGAAATCATGCGGCACGACACGTCCATGAAAAGTAAATATAAAAATTAAATATAATGCAGTTATTATAGGAGCCAATAACTATAGGAGCCATGGCTCCTTGCGACTTTTCACTGACTCTCGTGTTTAAGAACTTTGCCATCACCGCCCTTCTCGAAAACGCCACACGGTTTGAAAAATTATTTTACCATTAGAATCCTAAATTATCCCCGATGAACATACGCCATAGAATATTTTCAAAAAAGTTAGGGATCCGCATGAAACATTAAATTTTTGTTAAAAACCTACCCGTGCGAAGCCGGGGTGGACCGCTAGTATACTTATAAGCCCCGATAAGATACATTATTTAGATCTGTCTTGTGTTTCAACATAGATATGTAGATAACAATATGGTTAGTTTCCATAACTATTGATGCATGAATTTGCTACGTTCTGCCTCAAAGCGAGTCACCTGCAGGGGTATTTTAATTCGTCGGAAAGGCCTACGGATTCGATATCGGAAACATGTGACGAAGAACGGTATTTTAAACTGTCGGATTCGAATACTTTTGACATTCTAATTCGAATCCATGCTATGCGAGTTTCCGACAGCGTGTCCCTGACGGAAACGATTCCGCCAATAGTTTTTGTTCGTGTTTACATAAAATTTAAGGATAACTCGTAGCTACATAACAATAACGATAATAGAAACGAGAGAATATGAGAGGAATCTATTAAATTGTGATGATTTTCTGCCTATGATTAATTTTTTAGGTTAGGTACCTACCTATCTTTGTTTACAAAAAATGTAAACAATACGATTCAAGTCTTATTTTGCTACTGATTAGATAGAACGAAAGAAAAAATATAGAACATAATACATTGATTAGTTGTTTCTTATCATAATTTAACAGCTTCTATTTGTTTAACTTGTATTATTGTCCCTAGCAAAGTAAACAAAACAAAATTAAAACCTTGAAAAAAGTATTTCCAACATTGATTCAAATGTTTGACAAAAACTTGGTTTGAAACCTAAGTATTGTTTTTGCACGAAACATTCTTCAGAGATAATAAATATATAAGAAAAATGTTTTGAGGCTCTAAGAAGCTAGTTTTTGTAACTAGAACACTACATAATGTTATCGTAGACAGTGAATAAAAAGTAATAATTACAAAGGCGATTTTTATGATTACTTCTTCATTCTTCATTATAAGCTACATTTGGCGAAAAGCCTGGTCAAATTGGTAACACTTTTCTCCATCGTAATGGTTTGAAGTCATGTTTACGAAGTAGATTTGAACAATTGAATATAAATGTGAATGTGAACGTGTGTTAAGCATAGAATCACAATGATTTAGTGATTGATTTTGTTTCTTGATTTTTTTTGAAGCAATTATAACATACCTACCTAATCAAATAATACCATAAAATATTCCATATAATAATTTCTACTACCTAGTTTCTACCATTTTAAAACAGTCTCCGTAAATGCACATTTTCCATCAAGCCGCGGATTCGCTTCGGGTACTTTCGATTCTCTATCCGAAACGAAATCAAAATAGCGTTATATGGATTCGACGGAATCGAATTCGAATCCGACGGTTTTCAATAGGAAACGAATCGAATGAATTAAAATACCCCTGATGTCGCTTTCAAGTAGAGACAAACCATTCGACCAAAATACCTCGCCGAGAAGCAAAGTAAACTTGTACTAAAGCAGTTAGAAGTGGTCTAAATGAACGCAAGCAGCCCAGCCGGACAATTATAATAAATCTAGCGTGGAGGTAAGTCGTAGAATAACTTGGCCCGGATATTGTGGGTCCCATGGCGCGCTCAGGTTACGGTACGGGCATGTGGAAAAGTACTAGATTTTTATTAATACTTGGTTCTATTTTATACCTATGTTATTGTTTGAAGGCGTTTATTTTACTTAAAAATTTTTCCGTTTAACACTAAACGTGGGTGGGCAAATAAATCATATCTTTGGTACATCTGAAAGTAAGAATAGTATAGATACTTACCCACGCTTGCCTTTTTTGTTGTTAGTAACATAAAATTTGTTTTTATTGTTTCTAGAAAGATACACAAGCTTCTAGGATTTGTAAATTCTAGTAATTACACATAATATGTAGGCCTAGTTCATGTTGAAAGATGTACTACGTAGCGGCACAGTATATCAATTTTGTTCGGTGCTAGTATAGAAGGCACAGGATTTCCTTATTTACTGATCCAAAAAGTACCCATTTCAGGCTAAAAGGTTTACACTGTTGTCAGTGACAGTACACCTACGTTCAACTTAAATTAACTCCACGAACATCAGTTGTCGTTAATCTAGCATCTACATACGTCGGATTGTGTGCTCTGACTCTATCTATCGCGTCTTTACCTTTCCATCTGTCTCTTTCTATGTCTTGAAGACGTATAGTTGAGGTAATTCGTTTTCATCTTATTCTGATGCTGAAGAATGCACATGAACGAAGCCAGAATTCAGCCCGGTTTTGTATTAATAAAAAATCTAAAGCTCTTTATCATTTATGGTGGTAGAGTTTTTTTTAGGGTAATCTCCGGAATCACTGAGAAGTATCTCAGTGATTCCGGATTCATTCTAGCCTAATTTAGTAAAATTAGGCTAGAAAATCCATCTAGCCCCAAGTTAAGCAGGGATTGTGGATGAATGTATGTACATAAACAATATAATACATAAATATAGAGTTTTCAATTATACATCACAACACCCGGAACAAATATATGCAGATACAAACATTTTCCCGGAGCCATGATAGGACAGGACATAATGAACTGCCTCAGTCTACTTTCTAAAAATAAAAAAGGTTTTATACCTTATTCTATATTCTCACTCGAATAAAATAGTAAATAGATACGGATGGCTAATCGATCAGATCTTAAAGGATCGTTAACAATTCGTACCACGTATTTTTTAAACTCAAATTAGGCCCGAGGCATGAGTGCATTGTCACGTCGAAATGCTATTTGTGTGCATTAGTAGCCGCAAATGGGAATGCTATATGCATGTGAGCGATCCCGGCAAGTTATTTCGACGACTAAAATTACAACTTATCAGTCACTCGTGGACTCTGTCGTCTGACGTCTGTGCCTTTGGTGGGTGCGAAAGCGGAAGCGGCAGCGGATATCTTCTCAACCGAAACTGGCAGACTTTCATGAGCCATATAAGTTATCAATTGAAACAAATTCATTCAATCAATTTGATTTGGACAAGTGTGCGCATTTGCGTAAATTTCATACCGACCTATAACGCATCCACTGCTGCAGGTGTCTCCCCTAAACTATTGGGTTTTTGCATTTTCCTCTACCCATTTCGAAGAATTGGAAAGGTGTGTTTGTGTTTTATTGTAAACTTGGATCAGTTGAGCTTAGGTAGATAGTTTCTAATACTGAGTAGAGCTATTTTATTACTTACCTTTTATGTAGACAGCACAATCTGTTTCACAATTATTTTGAGTTAATTGTGTAAGTAACTGTAAAATTTCCTTATACGATCAGTTGTAATTTTCTTTTTAATAACAAGGCCTCAGTGGAACATAAAAGCAACTTTCCACCAGACTCGTCCTATTTAGTTGAAAGCTGTTGAACATCAATTACATACTTTCCTTTCATGCGGTAAGCGTTATAAAATCCACATTATTTCAGACGGAACTTTCAGTAAACATCGCCCTATTGTTCGCTAATTCGCTTAACTGCGGTCTAATGCATAGGAGATATTACTAGGTCAATATTTTTTTCTTCTGAAAACCATAATACGCTTTCTGCACTGTGTATATTAACAATACACAGTTCAGAAAGCGTGAAAATGTATTTAGTCAATTTAAAATATCATAGCTGTTGATTTTCCAATAAAATAAATAAACTATTTCGCCCAAAACTGGTAGAATTTACAGCCAACAATGGTCTATATTTAATGGCAGCACAATTGCCAATACAATTGCAGACATAATTTTAATGAGGGAAGATCGTTTCTTGTACATATTCAGTAACTGCCTAGGTTAAGATTATCATAATATTCATATTAAAAGCACGCCTGAAGTCGTGATTTTTTGATAGTATTCACGAAAGTCTATCAAAAACCGTTGGAACAAGCGATTCAATAGCCAAATTTTGCACCCGAATACTCAAATGCAATAAGATTTAAGCATGCAAGCAAGTGACGAATTTATTTAACATGTTCATTGGCAACTGCCAAAAAACACGACATGAGACGCGCTTGCGTTATAGTATTACGACGTTTGTCGCTTACTTCCCTAAATTGAACCCCATACTTTCCGTTCCGCCGAGTCAGCCGCTAGGACGCGCGAGCAAAGCGCGGCAGTTTCCCGACGAATTTCGGCGAATCGCGGCATTTCCCGGCAACCTCGGCCAATCAGCGAGCGTCGCGCGCTAGTGTCACCAAGCTTTTGTAATCGCGCCTCGATTCATCTCAATTAGGTTACCTTTATGCGCAGAATGGGATTAATTCGGGATGAGGTTCTATGGCTTGATTTGATTGTATGTTTTGAATTAAAACTTCCCGCTAACTAATAAAACTTGGTTTTGTAGACGAAAATAAGAATTCTGTTGGTACCTATCGTACGTAGATTAGTATAGGAATTGCTGGAACGTTTTCAAAGATTCTCTTATTCTATCTTGCATTCTGATAATGAAAAGATCAGATACATATAAATAAATATCTTTTTTTATAGGAAACACTAGGTATAAAAACTTATAGGACATATTTGCCACGCTAGGCGCAGAGTCTCAGGGTCTCCTCCAGGACTATAAGTTACCCGTCCGCTGGATCGGTATTTAGGCGAAAGGATTTGTTATACTTGTTATTCACTATTGTTGATGCCGTTTTTCAGATTCAGATTCATTTATTCCAGAAGATACACTAAGTACACTTGGAAAAGTCACATTAAATACATAATTAGAAACAAAATTAAATAGTAGATACATTTTCAATGTAGGAATTAAAATTATCAGCAAGGGCATCGTCAAGTTTATAATAAGATTTCTCTAATAATAATTTACGTACTATATTTCTAAAAGTAGGATTATCCATATTACGTACTTCTAGAGGCAACTTATTGAACAATTTTATACTTTAACATACAAAACTCTTTCCCATATTAGCATGTTTATGTTTTTATACGTTGAAACCTGGGCTGTTCTACAATCCTTACAGCGATGCCAAGTAGACTATCGTTATATCGAGGTGCTGAGATGTCTCTACGAAGCCGCTACGATGAGTGTCCGAGTACAGGACCAGCAGACTCAACCGATCCAACTGCGCAGAGGAGTGAGGCAGGGGGATGTTTATCCCCGAAACTGTTCACGAGCGCGTTGGAAGATATGTTTAAGACGCTGGACTGGAAAGACAAGGGCATCAACATAAACGGCGACTACATCTCACACCTGCGATTCGCTGATGACATAGTCTTAATGGCGGAGTCGCTAGAGGAGCTGAACCGGATGCTGGACAGTCTAGCTTCAGCCTCCCGATGTATCGGTCTTGGCATGAATTTGGATAAAACCAAAGTCATGATCAATGCCCACATTGATCCAAGACCGGTGATCGTACATGGCCACCTTCTCGAAATTGTTTCTGAGTACACTTACCTCGGGCAGATTTTGCAGTTGGGTAAAAACAATTTCGAGCCAAGAGGAGGATCCAGCTAGGCTGGGCAGCGTTCGGAAAACTACGTCGAGTCTTCTCGTCATCCATACCGCAATGTTTGAAAACGAAAGTTTTTAATCAGTGCGTCCTACCAGTAATGACCTACGGAGCTGAGACGTGGACACTCACGAAAGGGTTGGTCCACTAGTTCAAAGTCGCTCAGCGAGCTATGGAAAGAGCTATGCTCGGAGTTTCTCTGAAGGATAGGATTCGTAACGAATACATCCGACAGAGAACTAAAGTCATCGACATAGCTCAGAGAATTAGCAAACTGAAGTGGCAGTGGGCCGGCCATATTTCGCGAAGAACCGATAACCGCTGGGGTAAACGTGTTCTTGAGTGGAGACCGCGACTCGGTAAACGTAGTGTAGGACGCCCTCCGGCCAGGTGGGATGACGATCTGCGAAAGACTGCTGGCAGATGCTGGATGCGACAAGCCGAAGACAGGGCGCTATGGCGCTCATTAGGGGAGGCCTATGTCCAGCAGTGGACTAACATAGGCTGATGATGATGTTTTTATACATATCAGCGCATACTGATGCTTATTTTGGCCAAATATCTGTTGGACCAAATGTTACGGACTACATTAAGGTAGGGTAGATCTTCCATTCGCAATCGAGCCTTGAAAATTTTTGCACTTTTTTAGGAATCAGTTTTTTAGGGACCTATTACACTGTGTATACTAAGCCTCCGCTGTCTGTCAGTCTGTCCGTATATTATGCTCATGACCTCATGATTTGCAAAATGTAAGCAGCTGCAATTTACACAGTGTGTTCGCCGCTAGAACAATAATTATGAAAATAAATCTTAAATTTAGAGGGGGGCTAAACAAAAATCATGTATATTTGCTCGTTCTTTGCTAGACCTTAATAATTTTTATATCTATTTATCCAAATCCAATTAAAATTTGCACAAAGTGTGTACCTATTTAAATAGCCGCCGTGGCCCAAAACAGGCCGTGTGGTGACGGCATAATATAGAATTTCACCACCCCAACTCATCCCGTGGGTGTCGTAAGAGGCGACTAAGGGAAACACACCGGGGGGTGGGCAGCAGCGCCCTCTGCAGAACTACTCCACTAAACTGCGATCCCCAACCCGCATGCCCAGCGTGGGGATTATGGGCAATTACCCCCCAATGATAAGAACCGCCACAAAATGGCCCCCAGTTCCCGGCCGCCTCGCTATTCCTGGCCATGGTAGCGGCCACGGTAACGGCGGGGCAGGGGGTGCTAGGAATCTCCGGGCTACATTAGGCTACCACACCCCACACACACTGACCTTGGCAACGTTTAACGGACGCACTCTGAGGCTTGATCACCATCTAGCGCAGTTGGAATTGGAGCTAGAGAACATTAAATGGCATGTTCTAGGGTTATGTGAAGTCCGTAGAGAGGGGGAGGACACTGTAACCTTAGACTCGGGCCATCTTCTCTACTTTCGCGAGGGTGATAAAACATCCCAGGGTGGCGTAGGTTTCCTCGTCAATAAGGCCCTCTCTAACAACGTCGAAGAAATCTCCAGTGTGTCGACCAGGGTAGCGTACCTGATCCTTCGGCTGTCTAAGCGCTACAGCTTGAAGGTCATTCAGGTCTACGCACCGACCTCGGCACACTCGGATGATGAAGTGGAGGATATGTACGAAGACATATCCAAAGCCTTACATCACACCACCAAGGCTCACTTCAACGTTGTTATGGGGGACTTTAACGGCAAGGTGGGAACCCAGACTGGCAACGAATCCCGAATAGGCCCGCATGGTTTTGGTGTTCGAATCACAGGGGACAAATGCTCGTCAACTTCCTCGAGAAAGAGGGGCTGTTCTTAATGAACTCTTTCTTTAAGAAACAGCCCCAAAGGAAGTGGACATGGCGGAGTCCCGATTCTGTGACTAAAAATGAGATCGACTTCATCATGACGGATAGCAAGCATATATTCAGAGATGTCTCAGTGATCAACAGGTTCAATACCGGATCTGATCACCGACTCCTTCGAGGCTCTCTGAATATAAATTTGAAGCTTGAAAGAAACCGTCTGATGAAGTTCACGCTCCGACCGAACCCAATCCAAATCATGGCGGGCACCGAGAAGTTTCAGCAGCTTCTCGGGGATAGATTCGCTGCCTTGGAACCCACTGATGACGCTGACGAGACCCTACACAATCTGGTAGAAACGCTGAGGGACGAGGGCATCAAGTTTTGCAAAAAGCAGCGTACTGGTAAGAAGTCCAAACTCTCGGATGAGACTCTTGGGCTGATGACAAAAAGACGGGAAACCACCCAAGCGACTTCGTCAGAGAGGTCAGACCTGAACAAGCGAATTGCGAAGATGGTACGACGCGACCTTCGGAGCTCTAATACACGCCTCATTGAAGAGGCGATAGAGTGAAACCGAGGGTCCAAAGTATTCACTCAGCAGCTTGGAAGGAGCCACCTGACGAAGCTTTCAACGCACGACGGAAGGACCGTATTGTCGAAGCCGGAGATATCGGCCGAGATAGAGGACTTTTATGGCCGTTTATACGCTGCACATGCTCCCCGTTCCCAACGAGACGACCACGATTCTAGAGCCACCTTGATACGCCACTATACCGACGAACTGCCAGACATCAGTCAAGATGAGATCGTGTTATCTCTGAGGCAGCTTAAAAATGGAAAAGCCCCCGGTGAGGACGGAATAACATCAGAGCTTTTGAAAGCTGGAGGATACCCTGTTATACAGGAGTTACAGAGCCTCTTCAACGCCGTACTTCACAGTGGGAGAACTCCAAAGGCGGAGTGGGAGTTTGGTGGTGCTCTTTTTTAAGAAGGGAGATAAAACCATTCTTAAAAATTATAGACCCATCTCGCTCCTAAGTCACGTCTATAAGCTTTTCTCACGAGTTATATCGAATCGTCTCGCCAGGAGACTCGACGAGTTTCAGCCATCGGAGCAGGCTGGGTTTCGCGGAGGATATGGTACCATAGACCACATTCAAACAGTGAGGCAGATTATACAGAAGTCCGAAGAGTATAATCAGCCCCTGTGTCTGGCTTTTGTGGACTATGAGAAGGCCTTTGACTCCGTTGAAACCTGGGCTGTTCTACAATCCTTACAGCGATGCCAAGTAGACTATCGTTATATCGAGGTGCTGAGATGTCTCTACGAAGCCGCTACGATGAGTGTCCGAGTACAGGACCAGCAGACTAAACCGATCCAACTGCGCAGAGGAGTGAGGCAGGGGGATGTCATATCCCCGAAACTGTTCACGAGCGCGTTGGAAGATATGTTTAAGACGCTGGACTGGAAAGACAAGGGCATCAACATAAACGGCGACTACATCTCACACCTGCGATTCGCTGATGACATAGTCTTAATGGCGGAGTCGCTAGAGGAGCTGAACCGGATGCTGGACAGTCTAGCTTCAGCCTCCCGATGTATCGGTCTTGGCATGAATTTGGATAAAACCAAAGTCATGATCAATGCCCACATTGATCCAAGACCGGTGATCGTACATGGCCACCTTCTCGAAATTGTTTCTGAGTACACTTACCTCGGGCAGATTTTGCAGTTGGTTAAAAACAATTTCGAGAAGGAAGCCAAGAGGAGGATCCAGCTAGGCTGGGCAGCGTTCGGAAAACTACGTCGAGTCTTCTCGTCATCCATACCGCAATGTTTGAAAACGAAAGTTTTTAATCAGTGCGTCCTACCAGTCATGACCTACGGAGCTGAGACGTGGACACTCACGATAGGGTTGGTCCACCAGTTCAAAGTCGCTCAGCGCGCTATGGAAAGAGCTATGCTCGGAGTTTCTCTGAAGGATAGGATTCGTAACCAATTCATCCGACAGAGAACTAAAGTCATCGACATAGCTCAGAGAATTAGCCAACTGAAGTGGCAGTGGGCCGGCCATATTTCGCGAAGAACCGATAACCGCTGGGGTAAACGTGTTCTTGAGTGGAGACCGCGACTCGGTAAACGTAGTGTAGGACGCCCTCCGGCCAGGTGGGATGACGATCTGCGAAAGACTGCTGGCAGATGCTGGATGCGACAAGCCGAAGACAGGGCGCTATGGCGCTCATTAGGGGAGGCCTATGTCCAACAGTGGACTAACATAGGCTGATGATGATGATGATTTAAATAGCTGCTATTAAGTACAAAAAAAGATAAAAACTGAAAACATCCATACGATTCACACTTGGCCGATTTTATTACATTGAGAATCACATGGTTTATTTTTTGTGCTGCAAGAAATACACTCTTCCGAACTACCTGTCAAATTACATAATTTTAGGTAAACAGAAAATATCTTAGGTTTTCCTTCTTTTCTTAAAGTTATTCAAGACATAAACGGTCTTAAACGGAAGTAAAAATTTTGTTTGTCTTCACCAGAACTTAGAAAATAATGATAACAAGAAATTTCAGGTTTTAAAGCTGCAGTTCCCCTACATGACAAAGATACTAAGAAAAGCGGGGCAAAACGTAAATTTTTCGCAATTTATTTTTTAGTAGACTAGATCACCGTACTAATGTTAAGAATTTTCTTTTGATATAACAGGGACGAAACTTAATTTCCCTGGTAGACTGTTAGACTATATTAAAATCTTATAAATTATCCATATTGCGTCAAATTACATGGGCGCAGTAGCGCAAACATTGAAGGTGCTGCACCGGCATTGAACCGGGGCGCCATTGTCGGGCATAAATTACCCGGAGATCGCGAGCTTTGTTCCATCTGCGCGCCACGGTTAAGAATAAAAGATCATGTTGATGTTTATTACTTAAACTAAAACCCGAACTTTATGATCTTTAATATTGTCTAATTTTTATCCGAATAAATACTAATGAAAGAATAAAACTTGTATAGAGAGAACTAGAGAACTTTTTGTGTGGAGAAATATCTCGAGATTTTTCTTTAAGTACCTAAAGTGAAAAAATTTATGCTTGTCCAGTTTTTACGGCTAAACCTAATGATGAGAATATTTTTTTTTATTTGTAACTCCTCCAAAAGCTCTATAATTGAATCCAAAAATGTTTTGGTAGCTTTTTAAAGATTTTTTTTTATATCTACATTCCTGCCATACTCACTGTCAATTGAAACAGTTTGGTAAATTTTTCACCTGAATTATTATCTAAATGTATGTTAGTAACGAAATAAGGAATTCGGAAGTTTGTAATTTTCCGCGCTGCTGTTTGGAGGGTTGAATAGAAAACTTGAATAACGTTAGTTAGTGGTAACTCTAAATATGGGGAAATAGTTAGCGAAGCTCGTGCATAGCTTATTGTAATAACAGCTTGGATATCAATTAATTTGAGGATCTCAAGAGGCGCAAATATGCAGGTCTCGACAGAGCCTACAGATTTGCTCCACTTGGAATCGAGACCCTAGGTCCGTGGGGAACCGAGGCTATCCGGGTTTTCAAAAAATTATCTGAGCGTCTGGTTGAAGCGACTTGTGATCCGAGAGCTGGTCAGTATCAGGCGCAGCGCATCAGTATTGCCATACAGCGGTAATGCAGTCAGCATCGTGGGTACACTTCCAACTGGTATAGATATACATAGATCAGTTGAGCTACCTGTAGTTTGCTTGCAACAGTCTGTAGTTAGCTCAATTGTTTCAATTGTAAATTAGTATTTAAATCTCTAATTTAGTTATTGTTAAGGCTTTTTGCTAAAAAAAGGAAGGAATAATTTACGAGTATCTATAAGTTCCTAAGTTCCTTACGTACAACCTACGAGTTGTACGTAAGGAACTTAGAGGCTGAATAAGTTTCGACCAGTGTACATAAAGCGTCTACAAGCTTTTGCTTGTGGACGTTTCGGTTGCTAGATATTGATTGGATTTTTCTTAGACTGTCGGTAGCTGTGATTATACTAGGTGCCAGACTGTTTGGCATATACAGGTCGTTGACTTCTCCTCAAGAAATCAAAAAAGGGTACGGTACATCTTAAAACTTCTATCGAGTTCAACAATTAGTTTGTTATTTTACTATAAAAACTATCGTAGTTTGATGAATTCATTATGAATGTAAGCGGGTTAACTACGAACCTATTATATGTTGTAAGAACACCAACGGGCGCGACGTGAGACGTGAGCCGCACTCACCCTGATGAAGTCCCTCGTTAAGGGATGAAACGTTGGTGTTCTTACAACATATAATAGGTTCGTAGTTAACCCGCTTACATTCATAATGAATTAGTTTGTTACTTATTATTGAACTTTAAATTATTGACGTATCTTATGTTAGTTTATAATCGTTTTTTTATAAGTAGTGTAATTCTATTTACACGCAGTTCACATAATATATTTTTTTGGTCATGTTAATGTAATTTGATACTCTTAACCATAGGTCATGTTATTCATTAAATAATTCAAATATAACCGATGTTTAAACTTACTTGACTATTATCTGACAGATCATTAAAATACCTTTAAAATATGTGATTTGATTAAATACGTAAAAAGTCGGTACATTGTTAATTATTTATTTATTCATCATTTATTATTTTACTATTCTCGATTTTGTTTTTTTGCATTGTTTGTTATGTAGCTTGATTTCTTCGGAATACCACAAAAACGCGAAAAAAAAGAAGCATTATTAAATTTGTTGGTATGTAATGCGACAAAATAGCCATAATTACGAAATACTCAATATTTTTGATAATATTCATGTATGTATTTTTTTTATTAGGACCGTTATATAAAAAAAGTGCTTCATTTTGTTTTTCTTGATGTTTAGTGTGAAAACTTCTCCACACGACGAGTAAATTTTTATTTATTTATTTATTTGTTACGTTGTTTTTGTACTTTTAGTTTTAATAAATATTTTCTTGTGGGTATACAGATGAAAAATAAAACACACCGGCTGTCCTTCTTTACCCTGTGGCATGCCCCGCCAACCAGGATGGATACAATGGAGCTAAACTAATACAAAACAACTGTGCATACCTAGTGCGCCTAATAAAAAGCCCAACATGTAGCCCCTACCATTGAAAGACGATGTTTAGTATACATATTTTTCATTTTCAGGCGCAGCGCTCTCTCATTGGTCGCTTGCTTGTTGCACGTGATTGGTGGATCGCACATCACTGAACCGGTTACTATTTTAAATTGTAAATGTATTAGCGAACTTTACTTTAGTGTCTATGTAAAACTAATTTAAGTTTTAAGGCTCCGTCAACACGGATGAATTTCTCAATATATACAAACGTAATACCAAAATGATCTGTAATTTGAGCATATTTTCACCATTATCTGCTAATATTTTTTTATAATAGCATTTTTCTAGGTGGTTTTTAACGGTATATTCTTAATAGATGACCTCTGTGGCGCGGTGGGCGAAGGTGCACCTGCGACGCAGGAGGTTGTAGGTTCGATTCAAGCTTCACAAGCTTGGTTTGGGTCTAGATAATGCAGTATGTTTTTTTTTTAATTTCATAATATGATTCGAGAACTCGTTATACCTTAGGCGATAGTATAACTTGCGGTTCTATGTCGACTGACGTCATACGCGAGGAATAAGCAAATTGTTTTGTTTAAATATCCGAAATAAATGAGATTTTCCCTCAGGCCCGGGCATGATGGGTAGATTCTCATTAGTACAAGTTACCAGAGTTGTACTGTTGAGAATAAAGTTTTCCTTATTATGTGCTAGCTAGTTTTCGATTTGCTTAAAACTATTATTTTCTTATCGCTTGGCTTATTGTCAATTCACTTCTACGTAAAGATATCAAAAACGATTGAGTGGAAATGTCTATGATTAAGCTCTTCAAACCTTGATCATATAAGTTAAATTTTAATATTTTAATATAAAAAATAGTAAAATTTAACCAAAATATTGTTCATTTTACAAATGAACTGGCGAAAGCCTTTATTGTCATTTTGCCTAGTCCTTCCTAGTCTTACTTTTTTCTTATTTTCTTTAGTTTAGTCATCATCATCATCATCAGCCTATGTTAGTCCACTGTTGGACATAGGCCTCCCCTAATGAGCGCCATAGCGCCCTGTCTTCGGCTTGTCGCATCCAGCATCTGCCAGCAGTCTTTCGCAGATCGTCATCCCACCTGGCCGGAGGGCGTCCTACACTACGTTTACCAAGTCGCGGTCTCCACTCAAGAACACGTTTACCCCAGCGGTTATCGGTTCTTCGCGATATATGGCCGGCCCACTGCCACTTCAGTTTGCTAATTCTCTGAGCTATGTCGATGACTTTAGTTCTCTGTCGGATCAATTCGTTACGAATCCTATCCTTCAGAGAAACTCCGAGCATAGCTCTTTCCATAGCTCGCTGAGCGACTTTGAACTGGTGGACCAACCCTATCGTGAGTGTCCACGTCTCAGCTCCGTAGGTCATGACTGGTAGGACGCACTGATTAAAAACTTTCGTTTTTAAACATTGCGGTATGGATGACGAGAAGACTCGACGTAGTTTTCCGAACGCTGCCCAGCCTAGCTGGATCCTCCTCTTGGCTTCCTTCTCGAAATTGTTTTTACCCAACTGCAAAATCTGCCCGAGGTAAGTGTACTCAGAAACAATTTCGAGAAGGTGGCCATGTACGATCACCGGTCTTGGATCAATGTGGCCATTGATCATGATTTTGGTTTTATCCAAATTCATGCCAAGACCGATACATCGGGAGGCTGAAGCTAGACTGTCCAGCATCCGGTTCAGCTCCTCTAGCGACTCCGCCATTAAGACTATGTCATCAGCGAATCGCAGGTGTGAGATGTACTCGCCGTTTATGTTGATGCCCTTGTCTTTCCAGTCCAGCGTCTTAAACATATCTTCCAACGCGCTCGTGAACAGTTTCGGGGATATAACATCCCCCTGCCTCACTCCTCTGCGCAGTTGGATCGGTTTAGTCTGCTGGTCCTGTACTCGGACACTCATCGTAGCGGCTTCGTAAAGACATCTCAGCACCTCGATATAACGATAGTCTACTTGGCATCGCTGTAAGGATTGTAGAACAGCCCAGGTTTCAACGGAGTCAAAGGCCTTCTCATAGTCCACAAAGGCCAGACACAGGGGCTGATTATACTCTTCGGACTTCTGTATAATCTGCCTCACTGTGTGAATGTGGTCTATGGTACCATATCCTCCGCGAAACCCAGCCTGCTCCGGTGGCTGAAACTCGTCGAGTCTCCTAGCGAGACGGTTCGATATAACTCGTGAGAATAGCTTATAGACGTGACTTAGGAGCGAGATGGGTCTATAATTTTTAAGGAGGGTTTTATCTCCTTTCTTAAAAAAGAGCACCACCAAACTCCCACTCCACGCCTTTGGAGTTCTCCCACTGTGAAGGACGGCGTTGAAGAGGCTCTGTAACTCCTGTATAACAGGGTATCCTCCAGCTTTTAAAAGCTCTGATGTTATTCCGTCCTCACCGGGGGCTTTTCCATTTTTAAGCTGCCTCAGAGCTAACACAATCTCGTCTTGACTGATGTCTGGCAGTTCGTCGGTATAGTGGCGTATCAAGGTGGCTCTAGAATCGTGGCCGTCTCGTTGGGAACGGGGAGCATGAGCAGCGTATAAACGGCCATAAAAGTCCTCTATCTCGGCCGATATCTCCGGCTTCGACAATACGGTCCTTCCGTCGTGCGTTGTAAGCTTCGACAGGTGGCTCCTGCCAAGCTGCTGAGTGAATACTTTGGACCCTCGGTTTCGCTCTATCGCCTCTTCAATGAGGCGTGTATTGGAGCTCCGAAGGTCGCGCCGTACCATCTTCGCAATTCGCTTGTTCAGGTCTGACCTTTCTGACGAAGTCGCTTGGGTGGTTTCCCGTCTTTTTGTCATCAGCCCAAGAGTCTCATCCGAGAGTTTGGACTTCTTACCAGTACGCTGCTTTTTGCAAAACTTGATGCCCTCGTCCCTCAAAGTTTCGACCAGATTGTGTAGGGTCTCGTCAGCGTCATCAGTGGGTTCCAAGGCAGCGAATCTATTCCCGAGAAGCTGCTGAAACTTCTCGGTGCCCGCCAGGATTCTTATTGGGTTCGGTCGGAGCGTGGACTTCATCAGACGGTTTCTTTCAAGCTTCAAATTTATATTCAGAGAGCCTCGAAGGAGTCGGTGATCAGATCCGGTATTGAACCTGTTGATCACTGAGACATCTCTGAATATATGCTTGCTATCCGTCATGATGAAGTCGATCTCATTTTTAGTCACAGAATCGGGACTCCGCCATGTCCACTTCCTTTGGGGCCGTTTCTTAAAGAAAGAGTTCATTAAGAACAGCCCCTCCTTCTCAAGGAAGTTGACAAGCATTCCCCTGTGATTTCGAACACCAAAACCATGCGGGCCTATTCGGGATTCGTTGCCATTTTGGGTTCCCACCTTGCCGTTAAAGTCCCCCATAACAACGTTGAAGTGAGCCTTGGTGGTGTGATGTAAGGCTTTGGATATGTCTTCGTACATATCCTCCACTTCATCATCCGAGTGTGCCGAGGTCGGTGCGTAAACCTGAATGACCTTCAAGCTGTAGCGCTTAGACAGCCGAAGGATCAGGTACGCTACCCTGGTCGACACACTGGAGATTTCTTCAACGTTGTTAGAGAGGGCCTTATTGACGAGGAAACCTACGCCACCCTGGGATGTTTTATCACCCTCGCGAAAGTAGAGAAGATGGCCCGAGTCTAAGGTTACAGTGTCCTCCCCCTCTCTACGGACTTCACATAACCCTAGAATATGCCATTTAATGTTCTCTAACTCCACTTCCAACTGCGCTAGATGGTGATCAAGCCTCAGAGTGCGTCCGTTAAACGTTGCCAGGGTCAGTTTGTGTGGTGGATGGTAGCCTGGGGTAGCCCGGAGATTCTTCGCACCCCCTGCCTCGCCGTTACCATGGCCGCTACCATGGCCAGGAATAGCGAGGCGGCCGGGAACTGGGGGCCATTTTATGGCTGGTTTTATCATAAGGGGGATATTGCCCATAATCCCCACGCTGGGCATGCGGGTTGGGGATCGCAGTCCAGTGAGATTGTTCTGCAGAGGGCGCTGCTGCCCGCCCCCCGGTGTGTGTTTCCCTTAGTCGCCTCTTACGACACCCACGGGAAGAGTTGGGGTGGTGAAATTCTACGCCGGCACCACACGGCGGAGTTTAGTGTAAACTACTAATTGCGTGAAATTGCGTGCGCTTCTATAATAAGCTTCCATCTGAAGCAACTAACCTCCCTATTTGTAAATTTAAACAATACATAAAACAAATCTTATTAAGAAAGCATTTTACTCGATAGATGACTACGTTAATGATACTAATGCTTGGCCAGATGTCGCTCTATTACACCGACAATAGCATGTAAGAAATTAAATGTTGTGCTTAGCTACATTATATGTATTTAAATAATTATTGACATGTATCTAAAGCCGCGTTGACACGATCAGAGTCAGCTCGGACCGAGTGGATTCGGATACCTACTCGGACGCAACTCGGATTGTGGCAACCCATAATCCGAGCGCACTCGGCGAATAAGGGTTGCCACAGTACGAGTTGCCTCCGAGTAGACGTGTGCGCCGCGCCGATCCGCCGCCGCCGCCGATCAGCCGATCGGCGTGAATTCGGCGTGGAACGTTACCTTTTAGACGTTTTGAAAACCACGTCATTTTATTGATTATTTTTACATTAAATGTAATAATAATCAATACTATTATAATAATAATCTATACTATTATAATAAATATTTCAATACTATTATAATAAAGTTTATATGTACCAAATGACGTCATATTCGCTAGTACGATAGCTTAGGTTTAGGTTTTGGTAGGAGTACTCCTATTTCCACATATGGACTCAGTTTTGGTCCATTATGCGTGGTGTCAGTGCTAGCAGAGCCAGCCTAGCTCCGTCCAGAAGCGCAGAATCTTCCTGGGGTCTTCACAGGCTTCGCGGAGTGACCTCGGCAAGTTGAGGATTTCTGTTCGTTGTGCTACTACTCCTTCGCATTCCAGGACTACGTGGGCAGCTGATTCGTCGTCACTGAGGCATCCTCTGCAAAGAGGGCTGTCTGTCGCTCCGATGCTGAATAGGTGTTTGTTCAGTGGGCAATTCCCTGTTAGTGTTCCTACTAGAATTCGCAGGTCCAGTCGATTTAGGTTCATTAAACGTATAGTTAGCTTCTTTTATATTGATGTGAGCGCTTCTCTAATTTGTCTACACTCGCGTTGTCCATCGTTCGTTATGCATCATTCTACTTTTGATCCATGTTTGGAGTAATGAAAGTGACAAGGGGAGGAAAGGCAGTGGACCTTCTGTGGTTGTTACCGATCCTCGCCGTGCCAGTTCATCAGCGGCGTTATTTCCTAGCGATCCTCTATGTCCTTTTATCCATTGAAGAGTAATCTTGTGTTTGTTTATATCCTTTCTAATACCAGATGGCATTCGTACACTAGCTTGGTGTTGCAGCTACTCCCCTCTAAGGCTTTGAGTATGGCAGCACTATCGGAGAGAATGCGAACTAATTGGTCATTTATTCCTCTCTTTTGTACAGCTGTGGCCACCTGAGTTATTGTTACACATTCGCATTGAAATATAGAGCTGTGCCTTTCTAGTGTTACTGATATGTTATTGTTTAGGTCCAATAAGTGGACCCCGGCGCCCGTGCCTTTGTCCGTTTTAGAGCCATCTGTATAGATTCTGAATTGATGTGTACCAGATTCAACTTTCTAATGCTCGTATAGTTGTATTTCGTAGTGCTTGTTTAGCATTGGTTTACTGGGTATTCTATCACATGGGACAGCTATAAGGGGTTTATAATTAATAGCCCTTTCCATGATCTGGGCGTGTGGACTGCTTGTTCTCGTATCAGTCCCTAGCCTAGAGACCCATATTTTGTAGTCTTAGCATATAGCTTATATCTTAGCGTATAACTATACCTCTGGTGGTTTTATTGATTGTCACTTGTATCGCTCTATTTTTGAGCATGTTGTTTATCCACTGAGCCAAAGTTGGCGCGACACCATATATCTGGTGAGGGCTCTATGTATGTACCTACCTACCTATCCAAAATATGTTACTTATTTTACATACCTAATTAAAGTTTGGGGGCCTGAACCTACTGGACTGGAGGAACGCCAGATGTTTTAAACTACCTAATTTATGTATAACATAAGAAAGAATATCATTATGACAGTATGTAAGCATTTTTAAATTAATAATAACAGATTCTAAACAAAGACTATACGCGCCGATTTCACGCCGAAATCACGCCGCCCCCGCCGATTTCAAGCCGGTGTCCGCCGCCGATAATTTCAACGTCGGCGCACATGCCTACTAGTACACATAACACAAGCTCTGCTTAGCTTGGGGCTAGATGATGCTGTGTGAATTGGCCAGCATTATTTATTTATTTAATGCCACCTTGAAGGCAAAGTGGCAATGCACTGGCAGTGACTTCTAGCTGAACCTCTATCATCTATTTTATTATCAGCGATAAGGCCGTCAATTGTGTCATTTTAGGTATAGTTATTACTACTATATAATTATAACCTATAGGTATTGCTGGTGCAATAAATAATTATTCTATTATCTACCTACCATCAAATAATTCAAATATAGTTCAAACGCCGAGCTGGCGCAGCTAGCGTAATTATTATTACATTTTCCTACTGAACCTTTTTAATCATCTAACTTGACTATTTATCTATATCTATACTTCTATACTAATATTATAAAGAGGAAAGATTTGATTGTTTGTTTGTTTGAATTGAATAGGCTCCGAAACTACTGGACCGATTTGAAATATTCTTTCACCATTAGAATCCTACATTTTTCGTGATGAACATAGGCTATATAATATTTTCAAACAAGTTAGGGACCCGCATGAAAAATTCAATAATTGAACCGTGCGCGTTGTATATTCAACCTCTTTTTCTATTATGGCGCGTCAGAATAGAAAAAGAGGTTGAATATAATAGCGCACGGTGCTTGCTTTTTCTCTACGGCCAGTGTCAGTTTTGGAGTGTCGAGTCAATGTCAAAAATCCCAATGCTGTTAAAAAAAGTAAGGGATCCGTATGAAAACTGAGAAATCCATCGTCTTAGGGTGTATAATTTCTGAAATTTTTGTTTAATACCCGTGCGAAGCCGGGGCCGACCGCTAGTTCATTTTAAAATGACTCGATAGCTAACTTAGGTATTTATTTTTAGAGACACCACTCACTATAGGTACAGAAATATACGGTGATACGATGGAAAATTAATTATTATAGATTTTAAGAGATACCCGGGGGTATGTAAAAAAAACTGTTTATTGTATTATTTGAAGATATAAATGTATTGCACAATGCTTCATGAATGACCTACGTGGTAGAAGAGAATATTTCACCTACATGTTTTGATATGCTATCGTTCAATGATATTTGCTCTCACATTATGAGCAGGCGTCACCCTTATGGATTATCTATGCTAATAATATAAAGAGGAAAGATTTCAGATTCAGATTCAATAACTTTATTTATTTAGGCTTACAATAAGCACTTAGACAAGTCAAATTTCATAGAGATAATTATTATAAAAAAGAAATAATTCGTTATTGATTTCTCTTCACTTCAATTTTTTGTCCACAAGTGGATGAAGTGACTTTGATTGTTTGTTTGTCTGTTTTAATGGAATAGGCTTCGAAACTACAGGACCGATTTGAAAAATTCTTTCACCATTAGGTTATATAGAATATAAAAAAATATAGACATAAAAAATAAAATTTTTGTTAAATACCCGTGCGAAGCCAAGGCGGCCCGCTAGTATATTATAATTATTATGGGAAATAACCAGGGATCGGAATAGGTAGAGTTTTTATGTATCGATATACGAAACATTTATTTTTATTCTAAAAATATAACAATTTATATTAATATAATAAAAAAAAGTGATTGATTCCTGCACGATATGTCGGATAGCGGGTTTTGTTTCTCAACACAGCGTGTGGGTGCAGACTTTTTTATTTTTCTTTCTATTGTGTATATTCCTGCCTTGTAGCAGGCGGGGTGCGGGGTGGACGTTGGGGATGACCAGTTTGAAAAGAGGTTGGATATATAGGTACATTTTTGTTCACCCGTTTGTTTCGGTGCGTTGAGTGTGCTTATATTTTATGAATCCACGCGATTCAAGTCACAAAACGTGGCTTTAATTAGCTTTTTTTGAGAAATTGAAATATCAAAAATATTTTATCAGTTCCCGATTCAGGGATTAAAAAGGCATATCCATGTTCTGTTATCCTTGGCTTTTTACGTCATAGGTACTTAAAAACTCTACCTATTCCGATCCCTGGAAATAACACTCATGATAAATAAAGCCATCTACGGCGCTCATTAGGAGAGGCCTATGTCCAGCTGTAAACTGACATAGAAAGATGTCACGCGTAACTATGTAGATACAGATATTTTGACTTGTGTAACTGCTTATTTTGTAAGCCTAAAGAAATAAAGTTATTGAATATGAATCTGAATCTGAGTTGCGTTCATTCCAACATTTATGAATCTGCTTGTAGGTACCTTACCTTCCTTTGCGGCGGCTTACACAACCTGTTCCAAGAGAATTTAAACTAAACATCTAGAACAAAGCTTTCAACCAAGGTCTATTGGATTTGAACCCTTTACCTACACGTTGTTTCTGTGGAATTGATTCCATATTCTGAGTTGTTTTGCTGTGTTTGATGGAGGGACTATTTTGAGTAATATACCGCTTTAATTTCTAAATAGACGGCCTCTGTGGCGCAGCGGACAAAGCTTATTTTATTTATTTACAAAATCCACAACTCTTATAATTATAACTTGACAAAACTTATACTAATATTACCTACAGCCAATAAAGGATTTACATTTTATAAGTCTAACACAGTTTACAATCACTAAATCTATAAATATTACTTAAGAATTAAAACTAAGTTTAGATATGTACATAGTGCCTTATAAAATAAATTATGTTATCCACACTGATCCAGTTCAGTTAAAACCTGAAGAACGTCGCGTTTAAACCCCGTTTTTGTAGTATTAAAAATATCTGTATTATTATAAACTTTGTTATAGTTTGTCTGTAGTCGCTTAACAAAAGAGTGGTGTGCATAGTTAGAGGCAGATTTAGACACAGCAAAGAGTTTAGTTTTTGTGCGCCTAGTGCGTTTTCTTGGTACATTTAAACATAACATTTTCAAGATTAGCTCCGGACAATCTATGTAGCCGTTGCATAGGCCATGGAGAAAGGACATGTCTGCTAGTTTACGTCGATTTTCAAGGCTAATAATGTTATGATATTGACACGATTCCCTATAATCAACAGTACTCCCGTAACCACGATAACATCGATAGTTGAGGTGTTTTATAAATTTACTTTGAATGCGCTCTATGCTTTGTATGTGTATCAGGTACTGCGGGTTCCATACTGAACTGCAATATTCCAGGATGCTTCCCACGTATGAGTAATATAGGATTTTCACGCAACCAATATCTGAGAAGGGTCGACTAATTCTTAATATAAATCCCAGACTTTTATTAGCTTTGCCAACTATAGAGTCAACATGATTTGAGAAAGTTAGTTTTGCATCCATTACCACCCCAAGGTCCTTTATAAACTCGGATTTATCTATATTAACACCATTTGTTTGATATTGAAAAAGATTCGGAAGCTTTTTCCTTGTAAACGATAAAAAAGAACTTTTAGTAACATTGATACCGAGTCGTCCTAGTATAGTACCTATATATGGCTAACCTATCAAGATCGGATTGTAGGTTCAAGCAGTCAGAATGATTTTGGATTTTCATATAGATCTTAAAAGCTCCTACGATTCCCACATTGGGTTAAATGTTTGTACAATCTTTGTGTCAAGCATTATTATTTATGTATTAAAAACTGCGTATATTGTTCTGTATGTTTCTGTGCAGTAAAATATATATATATATATATGTGTTTTATAAAAAAATATATATATATGTGCTTTGTATTGTGGTGCTCCTAGCCGAAATTCGACCACGGTGACCGGACGGTGACCAGTCTCAACTGTGCATAAAGGTGCAAAGGATGCAAAGGATGTATCTTTACGCTTAGTAGTTTAGTCTTCGTTTAACCTAATGTGAGGTACCTATAGTGCACAAAAGTAATAATCGGATGAGTGTCGCCAGCCATAATATTTAGCCGATAAACTCATTCGGTATATTGTCATCCGATAGGTAATATCCGATTTTTTTACTGACAATTTTCATCTGGGTGGTCGTATTTGGCTATCCGAAATCATTCGCTTCATACATCTGTAATCACAAATCTTCTTGCGAAGACTACCTATCTGATCCGACGACAGTCCGACAAAAATCGGTTGTTCGGCCAACCTATGTTATTTAGTTTTTAGTACCTCTGATATGCCAGTTGTAGGTTCCGTGCCACATTTGTGGCCGTTAAAACCAACCTAAAAGAGTGGAAACTAAAAATAGTTAAGTACAAGAAAAGTCATTCATTTCATGTAGAAGTTACTGAGATTTTACTGCTTTGCAAATAATGAGCGGCGCAGCGTTAGTTTTAAAGGTTCAATATTAAAGAAAATGGTGAACCAACTGTATCATTCGAACACATCCGTTTCAATCAATATAGTGAACACTCAGATCCTCACTCTCAAGATAACAGTCGAACGGTTATTGCTAACCCAACAAACCAATCCTATAATGGTGGGGTGTAGCCTGAAGAAGCGTCAGCCGTCGTATGGCGGACGTAATTCTGGTAACGTTTAAAAACATGGCTAAGTATCCTGAAGTAGCGGCAGCCGCCTTATGATTGACGTAATACGTTTTCGTTAATATTTTCTTATTCTTTGTCCACTAGGAGTTTTTGTGTCTAGATGAGATCGCTGTTAGGCGAAAAGGCCTCCTACTGCACTAGTTAGTTAGATAAAATGTATCTGTACCTTAATTTTTAAAAGAAAATACAATTTTTATCATCATGCCCACCTTTGTACATATTAGACATGTACAAAGGTGGGCATTAACTCAAAAAGTATTCGGGTCTATAGAGTATTTACAAAACAAGTGTGGATAAGTATACATACAGATAGAAATACAAAAACAAAAAGAAACCTCCTAACATAAGACCATTTCGTGGCTTTCGGGCTTACATTGTAATAGGCACATATTTTTTATTTACTTTTTGTCTCTAACTGACCACTGTAAGCCTGTTAGTGCAAATAAATTACCTATTTTATTCTTATTCTTATTCTAACTTACTTTCATCCTAAAACCAATTATTCATATATAGAATGGAAATAAAGACGTTTTGGTTTAATTTGTCTTATCAAATAGCTTGATTGTATATTCTTGAGTCGGTACCATACTGTACAAATTGTACCTCCAGGTACAATCAGCCACAAAAAGAAATAGCGCGAGTTCCGAGCATTTTGCGGTTCAAGTCCAATTTGATCGGAGTCCTAATGTCGTTATTTGTGGTATAGGTCACGTGCAAGCGACATGGACGGAATACATAGGACGATGCAAGGATGCCCCATAGCCCCTTCTTTACGTACGATCCTTCTTGGGGTAGTCTTCCGTAGTCGGCTCTTATGAGTGTGCCATAACGCTACCAGATTGAGTTGGCTCTCCAACTCAATCTGGTAGGGTTATTGCACACTCCTCATGTTCCTCTGCGATCCCCAACCCGCATGCCCAGCGTGGGGATTATGGGCAATAATGATGCCAACCCCCAAATAATGATGCCATCTATGGCGCTCATTAGGGGAGGCCTATGTCCAGCAGTGGACTATTATAGGCTGGTGATGTTGTTGATGTTGTTGTTGTACCTATTTATATTTAGATATCGATTATGCCGGTCTTAAGCAGGAAAAATAATGCCTAAAATTCGAAGTAACATTTCCTTAAACATGATGGTGGTGGCTTTCACAGATTCTAAAATAAATAACGATTTTGAAATACTAAATAACATATTGCACACTCTTAAGAGATCTACGATCTTAGTTGGAGGGGACCGACACGGCCAATTTCGATTTTCATATATTTATTTTACACTAGCGGTCCGCCCCGGCTTCGCACGGGTATTTAACTAAAATTTAATTTTTCATGCGGATCCCTAACATTTTGAAAATATTGGTATAGCCTATATTCATCACGGAAAATATAGGATTATAATGGTAAAAGATTTTTTTAAATCGGTCCAGTAGCTTCGGATCCTATTCATATCAAACAAACAAAAAATCAAATCTTTCCTCTTTATAATATTAGTATAAAAGTAGACTTACAGAAAAACCAAATCGTTCGAGAGTCAGTTCAATGAATGCGCAAAAAATACTTCTAGCACTTGGTCACCAACAATAGGGTTATCAGCCCCATTCCTGCCAATCCTAGCTCCGTGCCAGGCCATCGATCCCTGGAAATGAACATAAGCCGTCGGAGATAAGTGGTTCCGTATATTTCGGAGTTATCGAGGACTTACACGATACGCGTGACATTTTATCCTATTTCGTTTATTCATTAGTTTTTAGGATGCAGGTAATGGTACCTTAGTACGAGTGGCTGGTAGGTTTCTCAGAGACCAAAATTAAGGCAAGTTTCTATTATTTTACGCCTTTTTAGAAAAAGTACCGACTTATGTACCTAATTACCTTAATTATTATAAATTTATGACATACGCCAACGTTAATGCACTGCAGCCCGGGCACGGGGTTGTTGTCTCGAGTAGAATTGAAAAAAAAATTGTCACTTTGCCATTTTAAATTCATTCCTTCCACTACAAACTAAATAACAGTCAAAATAGATTTATAACCGTTGGTCAGCAAGTCAAGATAAAATAAAATAGTTTATATAAAAATTACTCTTGACTTAACATTAAATATTTCGTAATAGGTACGTTGCGGATCTTTCGCGGAAGATTTGTTTTGAGATTGGGATGTTATGTCCGATTTTGCGGGGTTTCTACCTTGTTAATTTGTCAGCCTGGTCAAGCCCATAATGTAAACAAGTGCTTATTTTGTAAGCCGTAAGAAATAAAGTTATTGAAATCTGAAAATCTAAATCTGAGTCATAGCGCCCTCATCTTAGTCTATTCCATTTATTTCTGGCAATTTTTAGGGTTTCAAGATCAGTTTCGAAACCCTTATGGTCACGCTTTTGTTCTGTCCTGTTTTAACATCTCAGCAACTACTAGAAATTTTAATTAATAATATAAAACATCTCGTGCGCCTGTACAGATTTACAGAGAATAATTAAACTTAATGAAAAATTAAATTAAAGAGACCTAATAAATGAAAAGTGGTATCAAGAAAGGTATCGGTTTGTTCAACTCAAAACAGTGTCGAAAAAGGCCAAAAGATTGATCACATAAATATACTAAACCCCATCCACGCATGACTTAGTTCTCTCCAAAAGTGTCCATTGTATTAGTAAAATTACCACCGCTTATGATCTTTCATCCAATCATTTGCCTGTATTACTTCACTGGATGTCAAAATGGAGCGTCAACCAATCAATATAAATTAAGCAAAGGGTGACCAAATCGTCTACTTGGCCACCAGTAGGTACCTTCAAAGATCATAATTCTATCGACAATACCGTCTCCTCTTTCCATGATCAAGTCATCCAAGCTAGAAACTCCATCATCCCTGTAACCATTCCACCCTCAGGCCTTGGAATACGACAATCCCGGGATGCATTAGAAGAAAAACCAGATAAGTAGATATTCCACCCAAAAAATTGCCTCATTTGTGGCCAAAGCTTCATTTGCGAAGCCAACAAACATCAGTCCAAGGTCAACCATGCGTTAGGGTTTTATTTGGGACTCTTAGGACTCTATTTGTTTCTTCTGTATGTCAAAGATGTTTCTATTTAGACGCAGCTCAATTGGCTTGCTTTGCCGATGACTTCGTCATCATCACTTAGCTCTTCAACTGACTCCGACTTGACTCTCGAAACTCCAACTCACTCTTGAACTGCCGACGTAATATTTTCTTAGGTGGAAATAAATAATAAATGCCATCTCTAGATGAGTCAAGCTGAAGACAGGGCGCTATGGCGCTTATTAGGGGAGGGCTATGTCTAGCAGTGGACTGATTTGGGCTTATGATGAAATCTGTATCAGAAGCCTATAGGAAGACACTTTTTGTAAAATGCTTATGAAATAATTTTTTTAAGGCTTTCGTTGAGTGAGATATCAATTTAAAGGTTTTGACATTTCTAAACAGTTTTTTTTATTTTTCATTCTTTTATACATTGAATAGAGTCGAAAACTTTTACTCCCCCCTTTACTCCCCCTTTACTCCCCTATAAAGAAACTGGTTGTGCATTTGTTTGAAACCGTAGGCGCGAGTTACACTTGCATTTGACGAATCTTGTATTTTATTAGAGCAAGCCTCATTATCCTGATGCTAAATATATTGTAAGATTGAAAGTCCCTTGTTTTCAACAAGCTATTTGAACAAATTCACCTTTTGTTACCTCCTAGGTGTGAGGTAACGGTGATAATTATATTTTAGAGACTGGAAGCCTGACTTGCTAATTTGAGATAGGAGAGAAATTAAAAGATGCGTAATTTGCTTTCCAACATGGCGCGTATATTCGATCTTGTACAAAAGTCGAGGTGAGGTAAGGAGAGGGGGGGATTGTCTATGGCTACACAGGTACAATTTGAAATAAGGCGCGAACATGCCCCCGGCCTTGGAAGCTATAGCTTTCAAAAAGTGAAAAGTTATTCACTATTTTCTTCTGGAAGGAGTGGACAGATCTTCGCGTAGGCCCGACGAATGATGCCCGTAGCAGTTTGTATATCTGCTACTCTTGAGATCCCATCCCTTCCTGGAATGGTAGCAAGGACACGACCCATACGCCACTTTAGCGGTGGCGTGTTCATATCTTTGATAAGTACAAGCGAGTCTGGATGCAGGTCAGTTGTCTGCTGCTTGTTCCATTTTTTGCGTATCTGCAACTCGGAAATATATTCTTTAGCCCAGCGGGTCCAGAAGTGCTGCCGTATCTGTTCCACCCTCTCGTAGCGCTGAAGTCGGTGTACTGGAGCGTCGATGACGTCATCGCTGGCTGGCGCAGTCAGCGGTCGACCAACCAGGAAATGAGCTGGAGTTAAAGGAATTAGGTCTTTAGGATCGGGAGAGAGAGGAGAAAGAGGTCTGGAATTCAGGATAGCTTCTACTTGTGCTAACAATGTACTGAATTCTTCGAAGGTGAGGTGCGCGTTTCCCACCACACGTCTCAAATGATGTTTACTAGATTTTATTCCTGCCTCCCACAGACCACCAAAATGCGGAGAATAAGGGGGAATAAATTTAAATTTTATGTCTTGATTAGTTGCGTATTCGACAATGTTAGAAGAACAGTTGCGTAAAAAATTAGAAAATTCTTTCATTAACCCTACAAAGTTAGTTCCATTATCGGAATAAATTTCTAAAGGTTTACCTCGTCTAGAAATAAATCTTTTTAATGCTAAGAGATAGCCTTCAGTAGTGAGGTCACTGACCAGCTCTAAATGTACTGCTCGTGTCACAAAGCATACAAACAAACAAACGTACGCCTTAGAAGTTTTAGCGCCCCTACCTTTGCGATTAAGTATAAGGTAACTTCCACTATAGTCAACCCCGCATCGATTGAACGGATTAGTTGGCGTTATTCGTTGTATGGGATAATTACCCATTAATGGGGTAAGTACCTTTCCTCTCATGCGCGTGCACTTGACACAAGCGTTAACAATAGACCTAGCTAGGTTCCTACCTCCTACGGGCCACCATGTATCTCGTAAATGGCACAATAATGCCTGGCTACCAGCGTGAAGTAGCTGCTGATGTTCGTAGCGAAACAAAAGCTTAGTAAAGTGATGTTTGTTTGATAATAAAATAGGATGTCTCTTATCGTAAGAGAACTCATCAGAGTAGCCTAGACGCCCACCTACTCTTATTATTTTATTTTTATCAATAAATAAGTTTAATTTATTTAAGTGATTATTTTTTATGATTGCGTTTTTATTTATTAATTTATATTCATTAGGATAACTTTCGAATTGAGACCATCGCACTAGCGTTTTCTCCGATTCTCTTAACTCGTCTATATTTAGCATACCTGTAAACCTATAATTTTTATTGCGAATATTATGAATGAAGCGTAGCATATATGCTACCGCGCGCTTCATACGTTGAAATTGAGAAAAACGTTCAAACGGAAACAAAGAACTAGTTGTCTGAGTCACTAGCGATGTAACAGCTGACGATTTCAGCTCAGGAAGGTCGTCACATATTTCTTCAACCCTAAAAGAATCCAGCGTGAAACTCGGGCTTCGTAAAAAGTCTGGACCGTTCCACCACAAGGAAGAAGTAGAAAGTTCATGAATACTTGCACCTCGCGACGCGAGATCCGCGGGGTTATCTTTACCTGGCACATGACGCCAGATAACATCTTTTGTCAATTCATGAATTTCCGAAGTTCGATTTTGAACGAAAGGTTTTAATTTATTTGGTGCCATGCGTAACCAACCTAAGACTATGGTCGAGTCCGTCCAAAAAACGATATTGCGAAAGTTACAATTTAATGAGCTACGAGTTTTATCTAATATTTTAGCACCTAGTAACGTACCGGTAAGTTCTAGCCTCGGTATGCTTAAAACCTTAATGGGAGCGACCTTGGCCTTAGAAAAAAGCAACCTTACTACTACTGTTTCACTTCGATTCACCGTGCGAACGTAAACACAGGCGCCGTACGCAGTTTGCGACGCATCGCTAAAAACATGCAGCTCTAAATACATAGGTATGCTTCCTATAGCGTGCCGTGGAATTCGAATAGAATTGAGCGTTTGTAATGAAATAAGAAACCGGTTCCAGCTCCGCGCGACACTGGCAGGAACTACGTCATCCCAACCGATTTTAAGTAACCATAATTGTTGCAATAGAACCTTTGCGATTATTATTGTAGGGCTTAATAAGCCCAAAGGATCAAATATTTGAGAAATTTTTGATAAAATTGAACGTTTAGTGACTGGTCTATCATCAGATTCTAATTCAGTCTTGAAATAGAATTCATCATTTAAATTATTCCAGCCTAAGCCTAGCGTTTTCGAATTAATATTTTCGTTACTTTTAATTTCCTTTGTGTGCTCAGAAATGGTATGATCATCATCGCACGGAAAATTGTACATCCACTTGCGAAGTGAAAAACAACCTAATTGAAGCGCGTTTTTTATGCCTACACACAATTTTAATAAGCTTTCTTTATTGTTATGACCGGTCAAGAGATCGTCCACGTAAAAATTATCCCTAACTACCTTTTCAATATCTGGATTTAACGATTCAATACCTAACTGTTTTAAACACCTAACAGCTAAAAACGGCGCGGAAGCTGTTCCCTGTGTTACTGTATTGAGAGTATACTTGCGTAGCGGTAACGCTGGATCTTCCCTCCACACAATCAGCTGTAGCTGGCGCTGGTTTTCTGCTACTAAACAATTGCGGAACATTTTATTAACGTCAGCGCAAGCTACGTATTTATGCTGTCTAAAACGGAGAAGAATCGAAATCAAATCACCCTGTATCGGCGCGCCGACTAGCTGCAAGTCGTTCAGTGATTTCCCAGAAGTGCTGGTCGCACTGGCGTCGAACACCACGCGTAGCTTGGTGGTACTGCTGGACTCGCGATAAACGCCGTGGTGTGGGATGAAGTAACATGGACTTTCGTGCGAACCTACTTGACTCATGTGGCCTAAATCTTCATATTCTTTCATAAAATTTGCGTATAATAATTTATAATCGGGCGAACGCTGTAAACGTTTTTCTAAGGCTAGAAAACGGCGTTCGGCTTGCGTATATGACTCACCTAAGACGTCAGGTGACTGTTTTAAAGGAATACGTACAACGAACCTTCCCTCGCTATCGCGTGTCGTAGTGCGAGTAAAGTGTTCTTCACATAAACGTTCCTCATCAGTCTGCGTATCCTTAGCCTTAGGGAGCTCTTCAATTTCCCAAAACATGCGTAATTGTGAATCTAATGTACGATTAAAATTACAATGAACGGGCATAGATCTTTGCGTTTGTTTATAAAGCGGACCGGAAATTATCCACCCTAACTTTGTATTCTGTAAATAGGGCCCACTAGGAAGTCGAATTTTACCTTCTTCTAATAGGTCCCAGAATACATCCGCGCCTATCAAAATATCTATCTTCGATACGTCGAGAAAATTTGGGTTAGCCAACCTTATGTTGCCTGGAATACAGAGCTGTGCGTTTTCACAAAAGGTTGAAATGCCCGAAGATATTTGTGGTAATACAAAACAATTAATGCGTGTCTTGAATGTTTGATCGACGTGCGACTTAATTTCAATGCTACAAGTTTCCGAACATTGTATCACTGAGTCACCTACTCCTCGAATCTCGTGAGTTGAATTTAATATTGGAGCGTTAATTGCGTTACATAATGATTTCGTGACAAAGCATCGCTGAGAACCTGAGTCTAGAAGCGCAAGCGCCCGGTGATAATTACCCTGCATGTCAGCTACCTCGACCACGGCTGTTGACAATAGCACCGTATGCATACCTATATAATTAGAGCAGCTAGTCTGCATATGCGCTTTATTTACCTGAATTAGCGAGTCCGTGGTAGAAGAAGCGATCTCAGTGTCCGCGTTTATGATGCACTGAGTAGGAACACTTGAATGAAATGTCACTGCACTTTCGGTATGAATCAATGAGTTATGCTTAGCGTTGCATTTCCTACATGACCCGAAGTTACACTGATCAGGCGAGTGTCCCGCGCGTAAACAGTTTTCACAAAGTTTATTATCGCGAATTAATTTCAACTTTGATTCTAAATCACTTTCAATGAACTTTGAACACGAATACAATGGATGAGCTGCGTTGCACTTCAAGCACGGCTTGTAGGAGCGAGACTGACGGTCGCCGGGTTTGTTGTTAGAAACATTGCAGTGAGAAACATTTTGTGAATGCGAACCTTGTTTTTTATAAGACTTATCAGTTTTTTCTGTCTGTGGTTTGTTATGTGAAAGCTGCAATGTTTCTAGCATGTCTGCCCTGTTCTGCAAGAAACCTATCAAATCACTCAACTTTATAATGCGTTTTGTGTTGTGATCGTTCGCCGATAAAGTGCATTTGTGTGTTTCCCATTCGCGTTCCGTGGTCTTATCTAATTTTGACACAATCATGTAGTTAACGAGCGTATCCCATGAGTTTGTCGGCTCACCTAGGATTTTTAGTGCTCGTAAGTTTTTAAGAACTGTATCAATCAACATTCTAATCTGAGAGGGCGATTCTTTTGTTAGCGCGTTTATAGTAAACAAAGCTTTTACGTGATTGTGAATCAAAAGTCTATTATTATTGTACCTATTCAGTAACAATTCCCATGCGACGGAATAGTTATCTGCGGAGAATTCTATTGATTCTATAACCAGTAATGCGTTGCCTTTCAACGAAGACTTCAAGTAGTGGAACTTTTGAATGCTACTTATATTTTTAGAGTTATGAACAAGTGACAAAAATGTATCTCTAAACTCGAGCCAGTGCTCGTAGGATCCGTCAAATGTGGGCATGACTATAGTGGGCAGTTTTACTGATTGTGACCCTTCGCAAGTACCTTTAGAACTGTCAGCGACCTCATCACTAGTTATCAGTGATTGCGCTAAGGCCAAAGTACTATAATAATTATTTTCAAAAGATTCCCTACAGCTTAATTGATCTGGAATCACACTATCATAAACATTATCTTCGATTTGCGTTTGTATACTACTAAATTCTGTGAATAGGTCTGTAGCTCCGTTGATGCGTAGTTGAATATCTAAACGATTTCTATGAGAAATAATAGGATTGCTTTCTACTAGCGATTGGATATAGTTAGTAAACTTAGTCAAACGGCCTTTAACTATTCCTCGTTTTCGAAGCAACTCGCGAATTAGCGCGGGATTGTCACCTAACTGTGTACTAGGAGACCTATCGCGAGCCCTAGGATTCTCTTTAGGTTCTACATTTAGGGTGTCTGTAGACATTTTGGTGGTGTGTAAATGGAAGGAATACTCACGATTTTAAAGCGAACAGGATGGGCAGTGATAGCAGCGTCACAAGCCTTCGTAAATCCTGCCTTTCGGAGATGACTCCTTCACGACAAAACACTGAAACAGGTTAGCACACGTGTCACTATTGGAACAGGGAGGAGATGGAAGATGAAGGATGGTTGGTCCCACCAGATGCGTATGTAGACCGATGAGATGCCAATCCGACTTCAATTCCTTTAGCGCGTAGCCTCCAGGTTGCGTTTCGACGTGCAGTTGATATTGCGCAGTTTCTCACAGCAATGGCCGCCAAGTCTTCTTGTTGTAAGATTGTATTTCCGTAGGTGCAGGATTCGTTATTTGGCGAAGGAAGGACCAAAATGTTACCTCCTAGGTGTGAGGTAACGGTGATAATTAGATTTTAGAGACTGGAAGCCTGACTTGCTAATTTGAGATAGGAGAGAAATTAAAAGATGCGTAATTTGCTTTCCAACATGGCGCGTATATTCGATCTTGTACAAAAGTCGAGGTGAGGTAAGGAGAGGGGGGGATTGTCTATGGCTACACAGGTACAATTTGAAATAAGGCGCGAACACCTTTGAATAATGTAGTTAAGTGAAGTTATTTAACCTATTCTGATAGGTAGAGCGATGTGCTACACAAAAGCTACACAAAAGATTCGAGCACAGCAACCAGATTCGATATTATATTTGAACGGGAATTCGTTTCGGAGTAGATTTATTTGCAGAAGGAAACAACCTTATTTAATATTTATGTTTATTGAAGATAACTTCACTGAACACAGAAACACCAAGTGCAGGAAAACGCACGCAAATTTCACAAAAAAAAAAAACACCTAGAGGAAACACCACGCGCTAATGCTATTCGAATTTCAAAAGAAATTTCATTTGTAGATGAACTGTAAGATGACGATGACATAGGTGGCGCAGAAGCTGAGCATTCTCCCCGGGAGGCTGGCGTTCAGAGGGACCACTTGATACACGCGGAACCGGAGATCATGCGCCTCCACGTATTCAATGAATCTGATGATCTCCTGCTCTTTTATGGGATCTGAGAAGGTGATATCTTCATTATTTATCGGCAAGGCAACAATCACACTTAATTATTATATTGAAATTTTCTAAACATATATTTGTGTGCTATATTCAGGGTGTCCCGTAACTCAACGTCAAGCCGGAAACCCAGGACAGGTGGGTTCATGACGACCCAGAAAAACCACAAAATCATGGGTGATGGGTCTATCTTCAATGATTTCAGAGTTATAGGCTTTTTACTGTAAATCATAAATTCTCTGCCTGGTGTCAAACTTTTTTCTGTGACTAGAGATGTCAATATTTTGTAATTTTTATTTTTGTATTACAAACTCAAATAACACATTTTTATAATGAATTGGAAAATTTTACGGTTTTTGAAAAAAAATATTATTTAGTTTGGTTATTGCATCAATGATTTTCAATCGAAATCGAATTATTTCGAAAATGCTAAGATTTTTATGAGATAACGCGCAAAATTTTAATGTTTACGTATAATTTAATAGATTGTTATATGTGTTAAACAATGCTTACCATCGATCTCCATCAGTTTATCTTGTAACGAATCCTTTATTTTTTCTACTTCTATGACAAGTTTTTCTGCAGTTATTGGTGCCAATAAAAATATGCATAAACTTTCTACAATTAAGATGTATATTCCTATTGGTAACGATATCATATTTATCTGAAATACAAAGTAAGTTAATATTCACCCTACTTGGTGCCAACAAGGATGGCGCCACATTCAGATTATTTTGAAAATATACTAACGTTGTTTTCTTTCGATGAACTTTGAACCATAACTTGCACAGCCATCAATATGTCACACATAATAACTGTTCCGTAGTTGAAAAGTGAAATGATAATCTGGAAAATATATATTGTGTAAATTGTATGTATGTATGGAATGTAGTTACATCTGGAGTAATACATGTTCCCAGGCATTTCTATCCAAATTAAAAACAGTATAATATTCATACCTAAGTCTTCTTCGAAACTTACCAAAGGGTCATACCCATTTTTACACTTCTCGGTTAACTCGACAATCATTTTGTATGTTAAATGTAACGATGAAAAGTTCGAATGTTTGTTAGTATTTTTAATGCAACAAAAAACATTCTTTAATCTACAACACGAAAAATAAAAGACAAAAGAATAATTTATGGTGAGTAAATCTCTACCTGTCATCATCCAGATGACAACAATTAATAATCCCATTTTACCATATCGCGTGGCAAAGTGAAAAAAAATACACCATGACATTTTGAATGCAATATTTAAAAAGTTTACTGCCAATAGATAAAGTTCCGAATCAAAGGATTCTGTGTTAGCTTGAAGTCGTTTATCAACTGATTCTAAATTACGCAAGAGGTTATAGAAACTCTTTTTCGGTTTTATCATGAGTAAAACTAGGACAATCAAAAAATTGCTGATAAGGACAATATTATACATTATTACTAAGATCAAATCTTTGTCTTCATTGTAGTTGACGACTAGACCCAAAAAGCAGAAGACGATAACCTGAAGAGCTGTCATTGCTTTCCACATGTTGTTCAACTTATAAGATTGCAGTTCGCAAAACCCAAAATCCAAAAGAAATAAAATCCTCAATAATTTGAAATAAACTTGCAAGATTTTTTGATATGTGGATTTTTGCTTTTTTTTAAAGAATCTGTTTATTGTAGGTGCTGGAACTTCCATTGTGTATTGATGAAGTGTAGAGGACTGCAGTCGAAGTGATATTAAAATGCAAATAGACGTGGGTGGTAAGGTTGTAATACTCGGACATTGGTATTAATATCATATCTTATCAATACGATCTAAATAATAACGGTGCCTGATACTTACTCTGTAATAAGTACGTTATGATGTATCCATGTTTGTATCATTTAATACATCAAATGTCCATAAATTATGGAATATATTTACATATAACTGAAATTTTGGCATAGGATATGAATAACCTAAATATTTCAAAATGATACTTTTCTATAACCACATATAAACTACTGAATGGTTCGAGCTAATATCATTTTCATTTTTTGATGAACTCTGATAAACTATGACATATTAATGTAATATGACATATTAACCATAGACATAGGAAAAAGTTCAGACGTAATCCTATCAAATCAAACTTGAATCCTAACAATGGCGGAATGACATTGAGTGTCAGTGTATAGAGAGTTGCCAACAGAAGAAAAAAATTCCCATAATTTTTATAAATATTCTTCCTAATAATTGTTTAAATATGAATATGTAAATTATAATGAATCATTTTAGGTACTGCTTTAGCCACGGTAATCGTGTTTATTAGACCTACTTTTTATAATTTTCAATTTACGCCAGCGCTTTATTTTTATTTATTCATTTAATTAGAACGGTCATACAACCACTTACACTAACTAATAAAAATTAATCGAAACAATAAATATCGCACGAAAGTGACAGTAAAATCTGGATTATGTTAATGAAAATAATAATTCAACAAATTATTTTTAAAATATTAATTATTAATATTATGGTGCTAACTGCAGTGAATTTGATTGTTCCCGGGATTAAATAGTAACCCTTATTTGCTAATCGAAGAAATTTCAACAAAATCTGTTTAGGCCTCTGAGTGTGTGTGCAGAAGTAACAAACATAAACACATCCAAAGTCTCCGTTCCATGTCTAATTTTAGTTTGAATAAATTATTATTTGTGCCTATTAACTGGCTGACAACATTTTCTGCCTGCGGCTTCGCATACGTTGTTCATATGGAAATGCCTAACCAATATAATAAAAAAAAAATCAAATAAAAATTATAATTATTTAAATGTACATTTGCAGCCATATCTTATGATTGTTACTGGGAAGATCAATGAAACGTTCCTAATAATGAAAAAAATATAAATTATGCTCATATTCATTGTTTATTGATACATAATAAATAAAAAAATATGTATACCTACATTAAAATGCCCGATTGCTTTTACATGAAAAACCACACTGCATGCTACACTAGATTTAGTGGGATTCAAATTATTTTAACTATGAGATTCTTTGATAATGCGAATTCAATTTAACTTCCAATTTTCATCACCCGGAAATCTGAAAAACATATTGACTATTAGTATGCCCCACGGCTATCGATAATCTCGATATAAGATCTGCGTAGCATGATCGTCAATAAAAGTATTATCCAAATGGGTTCAGCTATTTTGGAGGTTAGCTCAAATAAAAAACAAACATAGGTATTTCGAAGTTCGTATCCCTAAAGCTAAGCTATTGTATAGATATTACAAACTGAAATTCAATATCCTTATTATATTTCGAATACTTAACACATATTATTTTATATAACCAGAATGATGAAATGCCTATTTACCGGATTCATAATTTAAAGTCAATGAAATATGAGAATTAAAACATTTTTAATATCCTCCCACACATACTGGAAAATTTACATGTTTAGGTACATGTTGGCAACACTGGCTAGATTTTGTGCGTTTAGTTTGATTTTTATGTTGATAATAATTTTGCGTTAGATCGAAAAAATAAGTTGGTGAAATAAGAAATTTATCTACGAAATGTGATCCGGTGTTTTTTATTGACAAACGCATTGTGATTTTGGCAACATCTGACCACACAAGACGGCGTTTTTCATTTTGTTTTGATTTGTTTATATGATGTTATTAGGTTCGTGTCTATGGGCGTTATGGCGGCGACTGACATACTATTTGAATCATAGACAGTATGTCAGAGTACCGAGTGCTTCTTTTTATTTTTTATGAAACTCCTTTCGTACTTATTCATACTTTCATGATATTAACTATGACATATTAATGTAATATGTCATAGTCATAGATGACACAGAACTTTGGTCTTCCCGTCTCGAGGGACCACTTGATACTCGCGTATATGTACTTGCCTTCACTTCTTTAATGGCATCTGAGAAATTGACAAATCATCATCATATGTATTTTATCGGCAAGTCTATTGAAATGTTTTCATATGTTTCATACTAACTGAATATCTTCACACAATTTGCGCATTTAGCATTTGCGTAAAATTTTATTAATAATTTTTAAATTTATTAATAGTTTATGCTTAATTGATTCCATGATACAAACAAAACTTACACGACATTGTACTGTTGTTTCAATAACAATGAATGTTTCTTTTTTTACATTGTACAAATGAACTGGCGAAAGCCTTTATTGCCATATTACCTAGTCTTACCTAGTCTTACGTTTATCTTATTTTCTTTAGTTTAGTGTAAACTACAAATTGCGTGAAATTGCCTGCGCTTCTATAATAAGCTTCCATCTGAAGCAACTAACCTCCCTATTTGTAAATTTAAACAATACATAAAACAAAATCTTATTAAGAAAGCATTTTACTCGATAGATGACTACGTTAATGATACTAATGCTTGGCCAGATGTCGCTCTATTACACCGACAATAGCATGTAAGAAATTGAATGTTGTGCTTAGCTACATTATATGTATTTAAATAATTATTGAAATGTATCGTAATCACATTAAACTTAGATTTAGATAGCAAAACAAACATTGTATTAGACACATAAGTTTTACAGTGTGTCCCTGGATAAAGTGCAACCCCGAAAGAGAGTGAAACTAGATCAAAAATTATCGACAAAAAAATAGAAAAAAAAATAAAAAAAAAATCGTATGTACTTTATTGATGAATTAAAATTTTTATTACTCACTAATGACACTATTTAATAAAAAAAATATTTCTTACAAAGTTGTGGGTCTATTTTGTTAAAATAAAAACCATAATCATGTCAGATATGTGACGATGACGATAAAATAACAAATAACTCACAAACGAGTGGCTATTGTGACTTAAAGTTTAATTTTTGTATTAAAATTACATTTTTTATGCTGTTTTTTCCAATAATCTCCAAAAATCTTAAAATTAAGCCTATATATACATATATTATACTAGATATTTTTATGACTTTTTATTATTGTCTATCATAATAGCTTTTAAATAAAAAAAACCTACGTTCTAACATAAAAAATGTGCTGGCTAGGAGCTTTTAAAGTTGACCACTGATTATATTGTATACTAATGTACTAGTGGTTTCTTTTTCACTTCTTCCACTAGTGGACTAAAAAATGAAGTGAAGGGAAATCCATAACAACTTATTTCTTTTTTGTTATAATACTTAACTGTATGAAATTTGACATGTCTAAGTGCTTATTTTGTAAGCCTAAAGAAATGAAGTTATTGAATCTGAATCTGAGTCTGAATCTACACGGTTTTACTGGTCAGCCATATTTTTGTCTCCTCTTACCTCTAGTACAGTTTTGTAGGTACTCAACAAAGAATGAATTAATGCGTACTCATAGTATTTGTACCTACACATAGTCAGGCAGCTCACAGCACATAGACAATACGAACCAGCTATTCACAGTACGGGTACATAGGAACATAGGTACCTACAAACAAGTATTAACGTAAATTAATTACCTTCTTGGTATCTTTGAAAGATACAGTATAAGTTTATCCCATAATAAGTTCACAATAAGTTAAAAATATAAATTCGTCAAAAAAATAAATTGTTAAATAAGTATTGTATGATAGTGCGTAAACAGTTCAGTAGTATAATTTTAAAGCAGTTTTTGACAATTAAGTTCACCCGTCGCCGGAGCCTTAAGTAGATTTAAAAATCGGTTCTTATTACTAATGCCTAATGTTGCCTAATGTTGGCTCGAAAAATATACAGCGGTTTTTGCCAGATTACGGAATATAAACGCAAGCTGATTTTAAATTCTACATGTTTTGTAAGCAAAGTATCTACATGACTTTTTTAAGCTCGCTCCGTTTTCTTTCACCAGTAAGTAGCTTGCAGGAGGTGAAATAATGACGTGGGCGTATGTAAAAGGGCATATACTTGCAAGTTAAATATTTATATTACAAAAATAACATTTATGGTAACCGCGGGTTCCTTATGAAATTAATTTCCTGGTTTTACTTGATGCTTGTTAGATAAGTGGTTATCGATCTAATATTTATGATATACAAGATTTTGAAGCCGGATGCTCTCAAACTTTATTAATTACGAGGAGCTTTAACAAATCAATCAAAGGTTAGCCGACACGTATTAGGGTATAAAATACTTTTTTTTTCTAAGAAATAAAAGTATAATGAACTAACTGTGAAATACAACCGAGCAAAATTTTAATTTTGCTATTATCGTATCCTATGAAATCGTTTTGCTTTGAGAGAACTTTTCACTAATAAAATAACAATAACCAACTAAAAATAACTTAGCTGTACTTTCGGTGATCGCCCATCTATACTAATATTATAAAGAGGAAAGATTTAATAGCTTGTTTTTATGTTTGTTTGAATAGACACCGAAACTACTGGACCGATTTAAAAAATGAGTACCTATAGTACCTATATTTTCAAAAAAGTTAGATTTCCGTATGAAAATTTAAATTTTTGTTAAATACCCGTGCAAGCTGAGGCGGACCGCTAGTAATAGATAAAATGCCTACACCTCATGTTGTACAGATGTGATCAGGCCATCAATATTACAGAATATACTCGTTCGCGGCGCGCCGACGCACATTTATTTGATTTGACCTCATATACGTCCTGATAACGCCTTGAATCCTAATTCTGGATTGTAGCACAGTATAATAAACTGAACTAACGTTTCAGTAATATAGCTGTATAACAAGGCGATAAACGTCCGATTTTTGGTCTGATTGTTGGATTACAACAGACAATTGTCTATGGATAGGCGTATTCGACAATCCAAAGGTGATTTGTGTATTTACAAATAAACACATTAGACTAACCTTCGGATAGTCGAAAATCCCGTCAGGCAGAAAACGTGTATCTCCCTCGATAATGCCACTTCCGCCGCCGGATCTATTTAAAATAAAAACATGATTATATAAGGCTTAGCTTCTCCTAGCCATCTAGTTGAATGAAATAGGTTTGCCATCAAATTAGCGTTTGTTTTGTAATCCGCCTAGCCATTTTACAAACAGCTAACTTTGGAGGCCACGACAGATATGTACTTAAACCTTGCAAGCGTGCATGGTCCGCGAGTCGCCAAATTTGGCAAAGGCTAATAAAAGAAGTTGGTAAGTCTGTAATTTTATTCTTTTATCCTGCCATATAACCTATCATGTAAATTAATGAATTAGATCACACTAAAAATTACCGCGATCACACCTGATGGAAAGTGATGTTGTGGACCATGATGTATCAACAAGGTCTAGAATGTCGCGGATTCGGCGAGCTGGTTAAATATTGGACTCACGAATAACAATATTGATATTTAGAAATTACGAAGCAAGTTTTCTGCTTTGGATACAGGGTGCGTAGAAAGCCGCAGGCATGTTAATATTTTCAGGCGGGCCTATATATCGCTGCAGAGATCCCTGGGGCCGCCCGTATCGCATCCCTTCTTTGAGATTGCCCAGCCTGATAAACACACAGAAGTATGAGATAGCGAGCACGTTACGAGCATATATTGGACGCTTTAATTGTTCTGGTAGTCCTATTTAAAATGTTCTTTGACCAGGTACCTGTGCCAAAATCTGTTATAACAAAAAAAAATACAATTAAATAGCAGAACTAAATTGAATTGAATGAACAATTAAAACAATTTAGTTACTGCAGACAGTTGCAAACAACCTACCTACATGTAGCTCAACTAATCCAATGAATCCTGTATGTGTCTGAGATGTCAGAAGCTTTTCCAAGGCGCTGGCTGCATTGCCTCGCTGGCTTTTTATTATGGAAATGCTGATGGACTGCGCTAGCTCTGCTACTATCAGCTAGTTGTAGTTATAAAGTAAATACATTAACATTTATGACACAAATAATTATACTTATCTAAGATTATTATTTGACAAACTTTACATCTGTGTGTCTCAGTCCCTCCCTGAAGATAAGAGCCGTCAAAGAAATTGAAGTAATATTACCAGTTGTTACTTGTTTACCCACAAACGGGTTATGTCAGCATTCTACGTGGTAAGTCCTCTTTCAGCGGGTAAGTCTGCACTTCAGTGGGTAACTCAGCATTTCCATGATGGACTCTGTAATCTTGTAGAGGTAGTTTGGCAACACCGGCCAGTGATGCCTACTCTAGAGGGGATTTTGTCCCCGTTCTGAGGATTTAGCTTGATAAGTGAGATAAATAGAACCTTTTTTGTTATCTTGGAATGTCTTGAAGGGTTTCGTGGTAAATGTTATCAGTAAACTAGAATTTTGTTGTTATCTTGGGGGAAATGTTTAAATTTATGTTGAAACAAGAGGGACTGTGATTCACTACTTCACAAGATTTTGTGAAAAAATTCGTCGTAGCTTTGGCAGATCTTTACTGTGTTGTCTTCAGCTGGTTTGAGAGTGTATCAGTCATACTAAACCGTATTTATTATCAACTCATTTATTCCAGATTTTAACTCATACGAAATTTTAAAGTAAAATAAGATTAACATAGACTATAATGATAACATGATGAAAAAAGATATATGTATAATACAACATAAATAGATATTATTAAATAATACATAGAAATAGGCAGGTCGTACAAACATTTATCCCGAGGTTAGAACAATAATATAAATAATTAATTCAGTCATCTCAGAACCCAAAGCACAAACTCTGTTTAGCATGGGGCTATGTATACGAATGCTGTGTGGATTGTCCACCATTATTTATTTAATTACCTACCATTATTATCCGCATCTATTTGTTTTGTACGGAACTCTCCAGACTTGACACAATCATTTTGTAGGATGCAGTTGGTACTGGCTCGCGCGTTCTGAAGAAGGAAAGCGACTTTTTTGCGAATAATAGCTTGAAAGCCGTACAGTAGCGTTGTTTGCTTCTTATGCACATACCTGAGTATTCAACATTAATTTTAATATGAGACTTAACTCCAAGCGTTCGTCAGCTATAGGATCTTTATTACAGGATGGACAAAGACCTAAGAAGGCTTCTATTACCTACCCTTTTGAGGTACGGAGCCCTGAAAAGTCTAGAAACTAATCGTGTCTATCTAGCACTACCAAAAACAACCTAACGTAAACACAACGTGTTTTATCAATGATCAAATAAGACAAGCATGACGATTTAGATGTACTTACCTACCAATTCGCTACTTTTTATTCATAGCCTATTCGGGTAGGTACCTAAGTAGGTAAACGACCATTTGGTACTCGTCACGTGTCTGTACAGTGTACATTATAAATAGATATTTTCGCTATTAGGCTCTATTTTTGCTGCTCGTTGGCTGTATCGAATAAAAATAAAAGAAAATTTAAAGGAGCGGCGAAAATAGTATAGAAACACGTATACATATCACGTATACATGATGAACCATATTGTTGCAACTTCGTTCGAGAACTAGGCCTTATGTGTATTAAGCCTATAAAAACAGTAGGTAATATAATTCCCAGATGAAGTGAGATAGTGTGAGTCCGATTAATCTGCAATTTATTTAAATGTATATCTTCTGTTTTCACAATCTTTTCCCCATGGGGAGTGTACTAGATTCTAGATGCTGTAGGGCTACGACATGATTCGATTAAGGTTGGCACTAAGTCTGCGATTTTATACATTCACATAAAACTGTTTCTCTTTATGTGAGAACAAAGTGCTTTGGCCTATTCACGTCGTATTTTCTGCATTTAAATCTTTTGTACCCGTTGGCTTAGAATAACTAAACTTAGAACCCTAGTAGGCGCACGCGAAATGAAGGTGTTTCAAGGGAGCCTTTAAAGGCTTCCTACATCGCTCGACGCGTCAGTGCTCAAGGTCAACACTAACTGGGAAGAGCTCCGTAATTTTTCAATAAAAATGACATACTGTGCAGTGAAAGGGTGTCACAAATCTTCACATAATCACCAGAAATTCATCACCATTAAAGATTCCATTTCACAGGTAAGTACAACACATTATCGAGTAAAACATCCGTTTAGGCACAAAAACTAATTGTAAACAAAACAGACGCCATTACATAAAAATGTTGCTAGCTACGAGCGAAAAATATTTTACCCCGTACTTATTTGTTTTGTCTATTTCTACTTTCCACTGGTAGGTACTTTAATTTCCAAATGTTATAAGGGTTATACTAATTATCAGACTTGGTTTTTTTTAGTTAATTATACAGGATGTTTGTGTAAACAGTGTTATCCTTAAAACCAGAGGTTTTGTCTATTCTACTTTCCACTGGTAGGCACATTTATTTGCCAAATATTATTAGGGTAACTTCTTATCTAACCTGGATTTTTAAGTAAAATATACAGGGTGTTTGTGTAAACAGTGTTATCCTTAAAACCAGAGGTTTTGTCTATTTTTTGACGACCTTTGTGGCGCGGTGGGTGAAGATCAGCCTGTGGCGCAGTAGGTTGCGGGTTCGATTCCCGCCTCGAAACAAATGTTTGTAAGATCTGCAAATATTTGTTTCGGGTGTTCTGGTCGGTTTCTATGTATAGTAAAAAAAATTCTATCTAAGTATAGTAATTTTGTTTTAAGTATTTATGTCTGTCATCTAGTACCCACAACACAATCTCTGCTTAGCTTGGGGCTAGATGATGCTGTGTGGATTGTCCCGCATTATTTATTTCTACTTTCCACTGGTAGGTACTTTTATTTGCCAAATATTGTAAGGGTTACTTGATTACTTCTTATCTTACCTGGATTTTTAAGTTAATACAGGGTGTCTGTGTAAACAGTGTCATCCTTAAAACCAGAGGTTTTGTATATTTTTTGACGATCTTTAATTAACATAATTAATTTCATCCGAAGGTTGCCTGTCTTATCGCTTCTAGGCGATAAGGCCGCCCATTGTACCTGTTTTTTTGTTATTATGTTCTTTTTCTTGTGTTATAAATAAAGTATTTTGTTATTGTATTGTTCAATTTAATGATTTTACTTTTGTCATACTTACTACTCGACTTAACTACTTAACCTTTATATAAACGCCCATAGAGTATGTAATATTAACAGAAAAATGATTATCATAAACTCCTTACAATTTCCTTAATTTATGGGGTAAATGTTGATAGCTTGCAACATTATTTGTGCGCTTGTGTGCGTGTCGGCTAATGTAATCACGAGCCGCTTACGCACACATTGGTTGTTTTGTTGCTTCAACTTCGAGCGGAATTTTTGTGTGAAATTATCACTCTACGTCTTATTACTCTAAGCCCGTTGGCGGATCAACCTGCAAATTCATTTAGCACATTCTGAGATTAAACTCAAATGAAGCAAAATTAAACAAGATTCACAATAAACCTGGATTGGAAAAAAATGGACAGGGTTCTTCACGATCTACCAATGCATAGTAAAAACATATAGGTATGGAATATATACTTTTTAAACTTTCACGATTTGTTTGGAATATATACCTTTATTAACAAACTAGCGGCCCGCCCCGGCTTCGCACGGGTATTAAACAAAAATTTCAGGAATTATACATACTAACACGATGGGTTTCACAGTTTTCATACGGATCCCTTAGGTATTTTTTTTAACAGCATTGGGGTTTTTGACAATGACTCGAAACTCCATAACTGACACTGGCCGTAGAGAAAAAGCAATCAACCTCTTTTTCTACTATGACGCGCCACAATAGAAAAAGAGGTTGAATATACAGCGCACGGTTTAATTATTGAATTTTTCATGCGGATCCCTAACTTTTTCGAAAATATTATATAGCCTATGTTCATCACGGAAAATTAAGGATTCTATTGGTGAAATAATTTTTCAAATTGGTCCAGTAGTTACGGAGCCTATTCAATTCAAACAAACAAACATACAAACAATTTAGACTACTATCAAGCTTGTTAGTGATTTGAATAGGCAATGAAAAACCTATTACTTTCATAAGAGTGATACTTTTCATAACCACGTGTAAACTACTGAATATCTTGATTTAATTTTTCGCTGTAAATACAGATGAAAACTTTCTTGTATTTAGTAGATTTATCGAAAAACTTGCACACTAACTATGTGTCAAACAATTTACGACTAAAAAAGCGTCTTTCAGCCCGTCCGGCCATTTGTAAAATCCAAATCTTTATTCATATTCTTTATTTAACTTAATATTTACACGGTTTTACAAATTTTACGGATCTAATATCATAGTGCTTTATTTGCATAAGACCTTACAGGACTCTTAGGCACGTCACAGAATAAAAATTAAATAATTAAAAGTAGGAAATAAACTGATCACTTAGATTTTTTTGAGGCAAAGTTTGGCGAAAATTGAACTTTTACCTTGTTTATTTTTTGTTTCCGATTTGGAGCAAAACTGGACCCAAATTTAGCGTTGTACCGAAATTATTTGAAAACTGTTTTTTAAGATGAAATAAAGATAAAGTATCTATCTATCTATCTATAAAAGCTATTTTAATACAAATTAAGCAGCTCATGGTAAAAATATGCTCAAATCACAAATCATTTTAGTGTTACGTTTGTACGGGAAATTTGTGCGTCGCCGGAGCCTTAAGGTTATGGTGACTATGAACTTGCTAAGCTGAACTCTGTTTTTTGTTTAGTAAAATGTAGCCTTAGATCTATGTCACCTACCAGCTGCCTAATAAATCTGTCACTATCGTGCGCATTTAACTCTACTGTCACTAAGTTAAGGATCAAAGTGCATCCGCGTCGCAACTGACACTTAAGTAAAGGATAATAAATTAAATTCCAAACAATAGAAGTAACTGAGCTTGTACTTATCTCACAAAGGGTAACGTCTCTAATTACAAGCAATTTCGACCTTATGAACTATATAGGCCCTCGCCTGTTGAAAAATTGATGTGGCACTAAAGTGGCAGGTTTCTGAATACCATCTGAATACGGTCCAAGAATGTCACGTTTAGAAACGGGATAAAAAGTACAAGTCATTTACAATGGGATGTTTACCATGTTTTGAGTTTTCCAATATTTCCGAATCGTGAATACCTATATCATTTTTGTGATAGGCTTCATATGACGAAGTGATTGGTAGGCGTACAAAATAACTACGACAACGACATCAACAACAACTTCAACCTATAATAGTCCACTGTTGGATATAGGCCAACCCTAATGAGCACCATAGATTATCATTTGGGGATTTTTGCCCCACGCTGGGCATGTAGGTTGGGGATCGCAGTTCGGTGGAGTTGTTTTGCATAGGGCGCTACTGCTCGCCCTCGATGTGTCTCCATTAGTCGCCTCTTACGACACGGGAAGAGTTGGGGTGGTGACATTCTATGCCATACGGCTATAGGCGTATTTAGATTAAATGCAACGTTTATGACGCACAGTGCTCTTTCAATAGCGTGTAGAACCCCCGCCCTTGCTCTCTGTTCAGGATGGCAGTGAATGCGTTACCGCATTCAATATTTTATAATCCTTGTAGCTAGAAGAAAATTAACAACAAATTCATTGAAATAGAACTGTGTCTCGGAGTAAAGGACTCAACTATGAGCATCGTCGAAGGACGTACTGCAACAGCGAACTTATGATTAAATTTATAAAACGCGCTGAGTTAAATTTAAATTGTAAGTTTCTTGGATTCAGGAAGTTCGTTCGTAATAAGTTTGAAAGTTTTACCTACTACTTAGTACCTCTAGCGGCTTAGTATTTGTAGTCGAACCAGACAGATAATTCACATAATAGGTAAGTTACCTTCTTATGCAAAAGGTGCGCAATAAATAACTGCTGATAAAATAGTAATTTTATACTTATTTTTATACCAATAAAGTCTGAAATACATAGCTAGGGGTGCACCCTCAACTCTTCACATTATCACATAAGAAAACGAAATAATCAAAGCCTCTTTTGAATGGAAACTGATAAAAGTTCAGAACTTAATAATATGACGTGTGACCCATGAGCTGGTCAATATCTGGCGCAGCCCATCAGCATTGCCATACAGCGAGGCAATGCAGCCAGCATCTTCTTCATATCTTTTGTTTGATAATAGTAATTTTATTTGTTGATTAAGGGCTTTTTTGCCATTTTAAAAAGCTGAGAACTTGATGTGACTAGAGACCACATTCTTTGGACAGGTCCCAAGCATATAGAGGGTATATATAATTTCATTATAAGTAAGTTACTGAAGTCTGTGATGCGATGTCGCATGCCCCAGAAGGGGGAGATTGTTCAAAACAGCCCCCATTATTCATAATAGTCTGCTAACTTGAAGCATTTCTCTGACTCACTCTATCTTCTTCTATTGACAGAAGGCAGAGTGAGAAGTAACACTGTTTAGCAACAGTTTTATGTTAGCAGACCAGCAAGGTGCAGCAGACTGATATGAATAAGGGGAAAAGTGGGTAGGATTTGTAGAGTCGCGTGAGTTCAGTTCCATTCTCGCAGTTGCTGTCCATATAAACGCAAGTTCGGGAGGACTGTGGGATGGTAGAGGCACAAATCCGCTTCCACTGCCGCTCCCTCCCGAAAACCCACCCAATCTTATTCCACACAAATTCAATGATATAAAACATTCCATAATAACGTCGTACCTTTATCGCTTGGATTCAAAAGGATCGATTACGTAGGAAGTAAAGCAGAATGGCGATGAATAAAATATCCCATAAAACACACTCGCTCCACACATAAACTTACTAGTAGGTGCTAAATAAACTAAGTGTTATGGCTAGCTTCTATAATGATTGCGTACTTAGCCGGCACCTGGTTAACTCGGTTTATGTCCGTGCTTATTCGTTTGCTTCAAAATATATTTTAAAAATAAAAGCTCCAGAAAGCATTAGAACGGTTTCAAGTTTTTTAACGAATTTTCTGTAAGTTTTGCTTTGTCTTTTGTTATTATTAACTCATTTGTTTCAGTTCGAATCCATAGAATATAGACATCTGGTTGTGATTTACAAAATCACAACCAGATGTCTTATTCAGATTTGATTAAATTTAACTATAACAATTATATAATTATAACATCGTTAAAACATATAAACAATTAAAAAGTCAATTGAAATTGGATTTAACAATGAGATTATGCTATCCGAAACAGATCAACAACCCATTTTTTTAAAATATTCTCTGAATTCAAGTGGTCAAAGACAAACAACCAAATCTTTTAATTTTATAACATTAATATATAATTTTATAATATAATAATTAATTCCTGTTAATTAATGTAATTGGTTTTAATAACCGTTTTAATTAAATAAATAAACATTTTAGTAGTATACCTCTAGATATCGCCTAATCATCAGCCCCGTCATACTGTCAGTACAAATCCCCTGAGCGTTACATCTAGGCTATAGCACCCTGTCTTCAGCTGGCTGAACTCATAACTTTTCCCTTTGACTGCAGCATTTCGAATATCGTCAATCAACTGGGAAATTATTTCCTAAGTCCGAGTAAACATCTCAGGCATGTCTATTCCTAGTATCACAAGACGCAATTGGGGCATCAATACGCTTGTTCGCGATAGTTTTTGAAAACCCGCATCCATTATAAGTATGCAGGCTCACAGTGCAGGTTAATATATTACTGCGGTGTTCCATAATCCCGAAGGAAATATGATTCAAGGGGCGTCGCGTCGTGTTCTGTATAAGTGTAAGAAAAATTGCGCAGGACACCTCATGTGTTCGTAGAATACTCTAATGTTGTTTTATTTAAATACACATGTAAGATAATGTGCATCAATGCAAAACCAGAAAGATTTTGATTAAAATTTCTATAGTAAAAATCACGTTTTCATCTTTACTTTAAAGTACCTACTGTGCATAATGAGATTATGGGATTATTATGGGATATTTAATTCATCGCCATTCTGCTTTATTAGTTCAATAGTATTGTTGGAAACTTAAAAAACAACTATCTGCCCTCAGCGCAGTAACCCGCCGTTTATCTGTTAGCCTTTGAACTAACTTTAATTTTATCTCGAGTTTAGCCGGATTCTGGGAGACAATTCAAATGTACGCGATAAACCGTTACGGTGTTACCCGCTCTCCATGAACTGTCACGAAGAAATGTCTGAAAATGTATAGGTTATTTAAGCAAAATTAAGTCTGAGGATTCTCTTGATGGAAGTTAAGAGTTATCCGCTAGTGAGCGGCAAGCGATAGTGACATTTATAAAAAGCAGGTAACGTAAAGACGTACGGAGCTAACAAACAGTACCAAAATTTGTATGAGTACGATATAATTAGAATAACACTTCAGTTAATAAAATTATGCTGTACATTTTGCCTGTACCCTTTTGTATGCATATTTTTTTATGATTTATTAACGTTTTACTGTTAGTAAGTACCTATGTATATAATCTCTAACTTAAACCGATATTCGGTTCGTCGGTATAAGCTCTAACGTATATCTATATGGTAACTGAATTAAAAAATAATATGCACACTTACTTAACCCGCCAGTACTCGCGTCTCAAGAAATTACATCAGCACTCGCGTGTAGAGCATTTTGCTCACGTTTATGAATGTCAATAAATGCAAGTTTTACAAAAAAATATGAATAAAAAAATATTTTATTAAATAAAATACACATTATTTATTCTACAAAACATATATTTAAAAAGTTAACAATATTAATCTTTTTTATTTTAATGAACAATCATAGGAACTAATTTGCCAGTCTTGTAAGGCAGTCTTAGGGAAAAAACGAAAAAAAAAAAAACTTTTCAAGAAAACCTTTTAAAATAAGTATGAATAAAATAATCTTCGTCATATACGCGAGCTTTACACATATCACATAGTGTAGGACTATGCTTGGTACATAAAATTTTTTGACAGTAAATGCAGCTCTTTTTGGTCTTGCGATTTTTGCGTCTGGGGCGAACAGCGCAGATACCACTTGGTTTTTCTTCTTCTGGTATTCAGATTCTGGTACAAAACGTTTCATCACTTGCTGAAGAGGATATGAAATATTTTGGAAGGTGCTTCTTCTTTTGGATATGTGGCTGTGTTAGTTGAAGAGCTAGTTGTTTCAAGTAGTCTCTGCGCGTGATCATTATCCCGATTACCCGTATTTTCTTTGTAAATGATTTGACTGTTGATTCCGGCTATGTTTAGGATCGTGAAAAATAATCTCAGCGGCCATCTACATGCCACTCTTGCCACATAATACTCTTCTTTTAGTCGATCTACAACATCAACACCTCCTTTCGTTTTACTCCTACGTAACACAGCTGATTGCCCAGTGAAGTTGAAGAAACCTCACCTTCTACTACTGATGACGATTGTTCGGTGTTAGTGGAATGTTGGCTGTGTTCACTGTCTCGATCGCTTTCAATATCATCGGCTCTAAAAGACGGGTCCTCAATGTCTTCTAAATCTTCCTCCATCAACCATGCCAAAACATGTTCGTCCCTTCGATCACGATCCATCTCTAATAGAAATACATAATAGATTACTATTTCAGTAATGTAAAATCATAATATTACATAAAAGTAGCAGTAAAACTGACGCTAACATGAAAATATATTAAATCATGAGTAAAAAAAAGTACTTACGTCGATACCCGCGCGATGAGCAAAACGCCGCCTGATGGTACACGGCGCAACAAACCACCTCGTCCAAGTGACTGGTGCACACTGGCGCGAAATGAACTGCATACAGGGGTGGGGGATGGAAAAAAACTCAGCTACCGAATGAACGATGTACGTACGAATAATTTTGACAAAATGGCGCGTGTTTTAAATTTACTGTGAGCAAAATGCTCATAGCGCGAGTGCTCGCGGGGCTAATAATAAGGCTAATAACTATACACACACCAAATCGGAAAATAAAAGAATGAAGTTATTTAAAACTGAAATCTTACTGTGAAAAATATTCATCATCATCATCATCATCATCACCAGCCTATAATAGTCCACTGCTGGACATAGGCCTCCCCTAATGAGCGCCATAGATGGCATCATTAAAAAAAATAAGAAAAATATTGAAAAATATTCATATGTGGTCGTTATTTGACTTTGTTTTTTGAGCAGTTTAGTTAATTTACATTGAGATTTCAATGAAAGCCTACCTAACACACTAACACCGCAGAAATGCGCACAGCACGGCGCCCCACCCCATTTAGAATTGACCAAAACGTGTCCCAAATATTCAAAACCCTGGCTAGATCCTTCCACAGAGTCCACAGTCTGGCAACTCAGCAGCTCTTAGATGATAAAAAGTTTTCGAAGGAGGTCGTTTGACGATTGAGGCGTAGGTAAATTGATAAGCTATTTGAAGTTGATAAAGGGATGGAGAACTTCTGGTCAAAGAGGTCCAATTATTTTAACTTGAAGTACATTTGTGCGCATTCAATTGTTCTATTGAAATAAGTTTACCCAGATATTTATTTCTCTGAATGCACATAATTTGTTAAATAATCAAGTTGTAGATTATATTATATACCTAAGTTTATTTATACTGTGATTATTTTATGTTTTGTGTATCTAAATAAACAAAGAAAATAAAAAAATTAAAACATGTCATAGCAGACGGACTATAAACCACACAGAACCAATTCAAAAAGAGAACCTCTATGAAGATCTTTGCACAGAACTAGATACCGGAATGGTAATTTTGTAATACTAAGTAGGTGAGTATAAAATCAATTGTTGTATCTTCATCAATCCCCGGTAGGTACAAAACCTAACATTTCATAAGTCTTCATGGTCGAGTGGTGATCTGATGAGAGATAATATGTTAGCTTGGTCGTTTTGTTTTTAATAACGTATGAAGTTCCTCAAAAACTGATAAAGTGATAACACCAAACAAATACTAGGTATTTTTATGGAAAAAAACAAACAAAAGTTTCTAAAGACTATTACAGCGGTAGCTGAAGCAGATTCAGCCAGGTCCAAAGGAACTTTTATATCCTGTTGAAAATTGTCATTACCATTATAGTACATCGAGTTATTACAACGCCAATTTTTTATCGATTACGGGGACTAAATGACTAACCGCTTAAGAATTTGATAATATTCTCTTTATAGTTTTCTATTGACTTATCTATAAATTTTATTTAATTAATTTTGTGTCTGTGTGATATGTAACAGGGAGTTTTTTTTTATCTGAAATAAATAAATGCAATACAATATTCTATGGTAAATCGCGTTATACTACAGAATACCTCTATAATATGGTTATACTGGTTTCTCTTACAATTGTGGCGCCCACCTCAAAGCTCAAACGCACAAGCTCGGTATAATCTTATCGGAGGACAAAACAGTCAATTGTTTGCGGCCGCGGCGGCGCCGGGACAAGGGACGAAGACAGGGTCTTCTCAGGATTATGGCCCTTTTTACTGACAAAGCCGGGTTTCGACATATTCCTAGCCTATTTAGTGTGATGAGGATATTGTTGGTGCTGGAGAGGCTTCGGCAGTTATTGGGAAAATCGTATTTTGTAGATAAGATTGGCATCCGAGTTACTACGACATAGCATCTATAGTTTCATAAGCTATTTTGAGCCCAAAGGAAGATATTACTTTAAGGAAACCAATTACTGTTTTGCCGACATTACCTATGTTGTGTGTGATTTGTTCGCGGCACGAATCGAACTCGCTACCACATCTCGGACTGTAAAAAACTCTCGTAGATTTACCACGTAGACTTAATTATAAATTACTAGCGATACTTCGCACGGGCATTTAAGAAAATTTTCAAAGTTTTAAGTTTTTATACACATACTTTGGGTAGCATTCATGCAGATCTCTAAGTTTTTTGAAAATAATTTATAGCCCATGTTCATGATCAGGGATTATGAAGGATTCTAATGGTGCAAGATTTTCAAATGGGTCCAGTAGTTTAGATGTGTGTTCAATCCAAACAAACAAACAACCAAATCTTTCATCTATAAGATATTAGTATTAGTTATAGAGCTACTTAAGAGTGTACCTTATGTAATTTTATAGTTAGAAATCGTTATTTATCTCAGAATCTGTGAAAGCTACCACCTTCATATTTAGGTAAATGATAATTCGAACTTTTATCTTGGATTCCGTCTTTTCAAAAACACGATTGGTGAAAATTTTCTCGATACTTTTATTTTTTGAAAAATACATGTTTTGCACACATTTTGCTATTTATCTCAGGAACCACCTCATTTTTTGTTGGATTTTTGTTTTGTCAAGAAACGTAGTAGAATTTCTTCGTTTTCGTCTTTTGAATTTTTCGATTAGATGTGTAAATAACTTGTAATTAGGCATAACAGTTTTGGCGGAGCAAAATACGGAGCACGTCTATCGCTCTGTGCTTCTCACTCATACGAAAAATCATATCTTGTCATTCTGCTCGAAATTTGAATTTTGGCTGAGGTATGGCACGCTTTTAACTATAAAAATAAAGGTCTACTTAGAACAAAACGTTCTGATTTATGTCAAGACAAGAAAACAAACGACTTTAGTTGTTTATTTGAGAGAATAAAAGACTGTTATTTATTATTAATAAAGTTTGTCAAATTTATCACTTTGAAATTACAATTTCCTATTAAACTAGAATATTCCACGATCATTGCTCATTTGAGTCCCATGTAAGAGAACGTACATACTATGGTAATTTATATAGGGTACTCTCATACAACCAGTTTGTTACATTTATTAATGAAACACGTCTAGATCATTTTTACTTTGAACCTCTCTAAGAAATATCAACAGTTCTGTCAAATAAAAGAAAAGCTTAGCATATTATGTTCATAATGGGCTAAGCCTATTCTATGTTACAAGGAAATTCTAAGAAATACCTCTCTCTGGTATTTCTTAGAATTTCCTTGTAACATAGAATAGGCAGACTATTGAGGGGTATTTTTTTTAAATATTTGCTATTGTTCAATCTGTGTCTGAGTTGTTTTTTATGAAAATACATGAAATTTTATAATAGGTACATCAATAACTATACTTATAAACAAAGAAAATAACAATGTCTTATCAGTACCAAATTAGATTAAATTTATATTATTATTTTATATCAATAGCTTAAATTACTTAATGAAATTACAAAAGCTATGAGTAAAATAAATGAGTCAGATTCAGATTCAATAACTTTATTTCTTTAGGCTTACAAAATAAGCACTCAGACAAGTCAAATTTCAAACAGATAATTATTAAAATAAGAAATAATTAGTTATTGATTTCTCTTCACTTCAATTTTTTGTCCACTAGTGGAAGAAGTGAAAAAGAAACCACTAGTACATTCATATAAAACTTATGTGTCTAATACAATTTTTGTTTTGCCTATCTAAATCTAAGTTTAAACAGTGTTCTTCAAGGAAAATTTTGTCTCCTCTTTTCTAACTTCTGTTCAAGGACGATAACACTAGTAGGTTGCCTAATCTGAACCGGGTTTGTACGTGGTTCCGCAATCGCACTAGCTTTCCCCTAATGAGGCGTCGAACGTTATCTATGACGTCATCATCCATCACTTAGCTGCATTATGCACACCTCACCGTTTACACTGTTCAGTATGCATTAAGCTGCATTAGTTGTTAGTTTAGAACCATTATTGTTATCCTAAGCTTCTGAATACTGTTCACGTTTTCTATACGATTAATTAACGTTATAATTAAGAAGGTACAATATAAGCTTTTTTTATGACGCTGCTGCAGGCTTGACGTAACGATGCGCGGGTTAGCGACCTACAAAATTCAATCATGTGTAAGTGTCAAATAAAATATAGTAAAGATGGAGAATATGTACGTGTTCACTCATTTTATTATTTTGATGAAATCCTGCTTCATTAAATATATGTAAATCAAGTCTGTGAATGTCAGATATATTGTACCCTTTGGCTTATTATCTTGCTAGGTATCAGCCTTATTCAGAACGTAAATGCAATTATAAATGATAAAATTCATTTATTTTGTAAGAACATGCATACATTAAGTTTAACCTAAAAAACCGACAAAATCGGAATGGTCTAATAAATAACTTAAAAGAGTAGCTAAGTAGGTAGGTATTGTTATTTAGTGAATAGAAGTCAGAAGAAGGACAAAATAAATTAATCTTTCAACTATAAAGCAGACTATTATGGATAAGGTGTTTATCCGCTAGTACTATAAGGTATAGACCTTATTGGCTTATTGTCAATTTAAAATACACAGAGGAATAATGAGCTTATTTTCGACAGAAAAAAAATATCAGCTCCTACTAAAACTACACTACTAGAACTACAAAAAAATCCTATTTGTTCCGCACCTGCTTAGTTGTTTTTGTTCACTAGTTGCTGTCAGAATAAGTATTTTTTGGTTGGCAAAAATGACTGAATTTTCCATAGAAACGTAGTACCAAAATTATTTGTCATTTGAGCATATTTTCACCGTGGTCTGCTATTATTATATTATACTAGCGGCCCGCCCCGGCTTCGCACGGGTATTAAACTAAAATTTCAGACTAACATGATGGGCTTCACAGTTTTCATACGGATCTCTTACTTTTTGTAACAGCATTGGGATTTTTTACATTGACTCGACACTACATAATTGACACTGGCCGTAGAGAAAAAGCAAGCACCGTGCGCTATTATATTCAACCTCTTTTTCTATTCTGACGCGCCATAATAGAAAAAGAGGTTGGATATACAGCGCACGGTTCAATTATTGAATTTTTCATGCGGATCCTTAACTTTTTTGAAAATATTGTATAGCCTATGTTCATCACGGAAAATTTTGGATTCTAATGGTGAAAGAATTTTTCAAAACGGTCCAGTAGTTTCGGAGCCTATTCAATTCAAACAAACAAACAAACAAACAAACATACAAACAATCAAATCCTTCCTCTTTATAATATTAGTATAGATAAATTTAAAATTGTTTAAAATAGTATTTATCTAGGTTACTATTTTTTTTAAATACTTTTCTAAAATGATATTAAATCAAATTGACTTTTAACATCAAAGAAGACATGTTTTCTTAGTGTTTGGTTGATAAGTTCCAAAACCAAGTATTTTGAATAAAGCTTGTTTCAGAAACCTAAATAGATACCATTATAATACAAATAATACCAAACCGTGGGGAAATTTTATCAAATTACAAATCATTTTGGTACTACGATTGTTTAGGAAATTCATCCCTCGCCGGATCCTTAAGGACTAGGTACTTACTACTAAGTGATATGCTAGTCAATTCATGAAGCGCATTTTTAAGTAGCATAATGAAATAGAGTAATTGGAATCGTGTTTTTAAACGAATGTTTATATAAAAAACGGTTTTTCAGGTTAATCAGCTGACCGTTTAAATGATACCCTTATTACTTATCTTGTACGGCAACAACACACACTGACTGTAGGTATATATTAAGATTTAATAATATTTGTTTATATATGACAATATATATAACTTCAACCAAAATCTAGATTGGTCAGTCTTTGCTGGACAGTTGTAAAACCAAGATTAGAGTACCTAGTAAATATGAAATTGTTTGTGGTGTGCTTCCTTGGCCTGTTGGCGCTGTCGATGGCAGGTCCCACCTCACCGCCGGTGCCGGAGCCTTCTTCCAGAGGTTGCAGGCACATTTTGGGGAAATGTAAGTTTATTTAGATGTACAGTGCTCGTCACATATAAGTACCCCCCTATCTCAATCTATGTGGGACAAAATAGTTGTTATTGTTGAGAATTTCAGGCTTTGAGTATTATGGTAGGTGGTTCGATCCTGAGCGGCGGCGTGATAAATTTTTGCATGTGAAAATTTTGATAAATTACAAGGGAATTCGAAGTAGTCATAAATATTATGTAGACAAGGAGGGTACTTAATTCTGACGCGCACTGTACATAAGTACCTAGCATCATTTATGAATAGGTACGGTTTTTAGGCACGAGAAGATGAACTGAGTGACGTTTTTGTGTTTAGGTCAGACGAGATAAAAAAATTAAACGATGTGAAGCATTAAATTTTATAAGTTACCTAGTTATACTTTTGGCCAAGTAGGTGAATCGTATGAAGAAACGATGCGATTACGTGAGTTTATTTAGACTCCAGCCATCACTGACATTGCGCCGATACGGAGACGACACAGTAACCAGCACACGATAATTAGCAACGTGTGACGAAATCGCATCTTTAAGTCGTACGATCGTTAGCCAATTAGGACGACGCCTTAGTCACGGCTTCAGTCACTAGATAATCTGTAGTTTCCGCTGTAAGAAACAAACAACAAAAATTTTACTCATTTTAGCTTAGAGAAGAAAGTCTTCTACCTTCAATCTTCTATTTGAATTATTGCGATAGTATTCGCACATCTTCTTGCAGATTGATGAAACCACTCTAGTTAGGCGATCAGACATTTACCTGTAATAAGTATTCGGAAAATAAATGATTTTATTTCATTTCGTTAATTAATAAGTATAATTTTGTTTTTCCATGACTTAAAAGATGTTTGATGTATAGGAATTATATTCATACAATGCAAAATATTTCATCGCTCTTAATGTCTCACACAAGAGCAAACGATCTTTATTTCTAAAAATAAACTGTCAGTCTATATAAAATTATTTAATTTAATTTAACTAATTTATGACATGCTGCCTATTTTGCAACCTTTTTCTGAAATAAAAGATGTTTAATTCATTTATTATTAAAGTTTTGTACCTCTCTCTAGGTAAGCAGGCAGTCTACTTTAAGAGTTGCTCGCTACCCTCGTGACTATATAGTCAGCATAGGCTAGTTAGACTGCTTCGCTAGCTCGGGATTTAATATTAACACGCTCAACAATAAATCGTTGTCATGTTGAACAAATAATCATTATTCTGCATGAGAGCAAACATCGACTTGGTAAAGATCGATTAAAAGAAATTATTATATAATCCATATAATTATTTATTTATGTTTTATGCTCTGCCGACCAATGAAATTAAAATACCTACGACTTATCGAGTTTTATGAATGATACTCTGTTTCGTTGAGTTTACCTAACAATACGTCACTCGTTTATTACCTAAATTGGGTTTATATTATCTACGGCTCCGAACGGGTTGGTACTTTCCGGGAAAAGGTTTCCGGAAAAATAATACAATCCAGAATGATTATAAGCCTTGTAAAATGGTAAACATCTAATAACTGTTTTCTTCTTTTTAACAATTCCGCAGAATTGTCGTTGTTATTCAACTTTATTTTTTTTTGCAAAAGATTTCCGCAGAATACGTGTGAATCAATTATCAATCTAGCATCTCATTTAAAACATGTCGCATTTTCTATACATAGGTTTTTTTTTGTCCACAGGCGTTGAGCAATGCCCCGAGGGAACCCGCGAATACCACACAGCTTGCTCACCTTTGACCCCAGAAGCCACTTGTGATGAGCCGAACCCCGTTGAGCAGCCAGGCGATGTTTGCGATTACTCCAAATGCCACTGCGATGCCCCCAAAGTCAGGGACACCAAGTCTGGCCAGTGTGTGAAGCTGGAGGATTGCCCCGCAAAATAACAACATCAATTAAAAAAAAATATAGAGAAGAATCGCAATAATTTCAAAAATAACAAACAGTTTCTTTGCCATTATATTCTAACCGATGTTGAAATGACAGCCTGTAGTTATGTACAAGCTGACAAATTGTCATTCCTACGCGATTCAACGTCATGGACTCGGGAAGCTTTAAATATTATTGTTAATAAACATTGTGCAAAAACAAAAATAATAAAATAAATGAGTGTAAATGAAGGCAAGTTCTGTGTTCTTTTTTTCTATTTCCTGTTCATAGGCGATGGCACTGTAATTGCGTTGCCGGATTTGTTCATGGTAACGCCATAACTCTGCAAAATCGACAGCAAGTCGCTTGAACACTATTTATGACATCATCCGTCCCGTCAATTAATGTAAATTTACAACAAACTGAAACACAGTAAAATCATTCAGAATATAATTATAAACAAAATCTTAAAGTTCTCCATCTTTCCCCTGTATGGAAAAAAATAATAATGTCAAAGTGAAAGATGAGTTTTTCGCGATTTTCAGCAAAAATCAATACTTTTTTCCTTAGGATCGGGAATCTTTCAATCTTATTCATACTTATATTTTGAACGATTTCACCGATTTTCAGCTTGTTGTTGTACAGGTTTACTCTTATTTTTTGGTCTAATTTGACCGGACTATTAGACCTGTAGGTTTTATACTGTTCAGTATGCAGCTAAATGAGTTCACTATGGAGTTCAGTGCCCAACTATTCTCGGACCGAATGTTCTGTTGCGTTGCGATGATAAGAGGCCCGACGGTATGACACTTGTCCCATGAGTTGGGGAGACCCATTGTGTGGGACACTACATGTGTCGATCCACTTGCGCCTTCCCAACTTCCGAGACTGTGAGTGAGTGCTGATGCGGTGGCAGATTTGGCCGAGGATTTCAAGAAGCCTAAATATGGTCTCGACAGATCCTAAGCATGTAGATCCTAGGTCCGTGGTGTACCGAAGTACCGAAGCTATCCGGGTTATCAAAAAAAATATTGGTCAGTATCTAGCGCAGTGCATAAGCTTTGCCATACAACGACACAATGCAGCCCATAGTACGTACATACTTCCGACTGCTATTGATAAGGATCAGTTGAGCTACCTGTAGTGCTGGCAACAGTCTGCAGTTAGCATTTTTTTTATTGTAAATACTAGTTCTAATATCCTTATTTAATTAAAAGTATTTTTTAATAAAGGTTTTGCATTTGTGTTAATTCATTCAATACGGGTTAAAAAACAATAGCAGTCTTAGAAAAATCTTTTATAAATAGGTACCTACTTAGGTTAAGTGATAAATATTTCGTCATTCTAATAAATCTGACAATATTCTAATATTATTAAAATATTAGGTTATCGTTGTGACCCATGTGTTGCTAACACTAATTATTATTAATTTTTCTAATAAGCAATATAGTCTAGTATTTTCACAAATATGTACCCTTTTTTGTAAAAAAATAACTGCAGCTGTAAACTGTTTAATTTGCAGTGTTATAAAAACAAAAAGATAATCAACGCTATCGACAACGACAGATGACCTGAGAAAGACTGCTGTATAAAAGTAAGCCGAAGACACTTCCACCGCGCTCCAAGAATGCGTTACTCGATGCTATGGCGCTCATTAGGCGATACATGTATTTACCGGTTGACTATAACTAATAAGTGCCCATGAAAGAAAAATGGCAATTGAAATTAAGATATCTCTTGTTTTATATTAACCATATGACAACTAAGAGGCGCAAATATGCAGGTCTCGACAGAGCCTACAAATTTGCTCCCCTTGGTGTCGAGACCCTAGGTCCGTGGGGTACCGAGGCTCTCCGGGTCTTCAAAAAATTATCAGAGCGTCATGTCGAAGCGACGTGTGACCCGAGAGCTGGTCAATATTTGGCACAGCGCATCAGCATTGCCATACAACGTGGCAATGCAGCCAGCATCTTGGGTACACTTCCAACTGGTATTGATATGGATCAGTTGAGCTACCTGTAGTTTGTTCGCAACAGTCTGCAGTTAGCTCAATTGTAAATACTAGTGGTTTTTTTAATTTAGTTAGATCATTGTAATTTATTTGTTAATAAAGGCTTGACCATATGATGATGGGGAATAAATGTATCTTATCTTATCTATATTGTTAGGTACTAAGTTATACTTTGGGCGTGAAGAGGTTACAAATATCGAAACATTCAAATAATCTTATTCCGTATACTATAACGTTGTGTTCAGAAAGGAGTATTAATGATTAAAATTACAGTTGTCAAACTATACTAGGTCCTCTATATTGACAAGGAGTATCTTTAGGTCATTAAATTTTGATTATTATTATGGATTCTACGAAAATTTTATCGTACAAACACGTAATCGTGTGTAAAAGAGTTTATAAAAACAGAGATCTAAACCACACTAAAGTAACCCAAAAATAATTTATAAATAATCTAATCATAAAATGATACCTTTAAAAAGTGTCGTCAAATAATATCAATTTCATCTCAGATATTTAATACCTGGCAAAATCTTATCTTTAAATGCTAAACAGTGAAAAATTGCCGATATATGTACAATTAATGACACTTATTATGTAAATATGATGTAAACTAAACATATCGTGTTTCTAAGTAAAACGTGATATAAAATTCCGAGGCAACTAGGTATAACTTCAAACAAAACGGGTTTTGATATTTACCTTTCTTGTATGACAACAACACACACTGACATATAAATCTACCGATATATGGCAATATATATAAACCCGACCTATATCTCGATAGACCAGTCTCAGCTAGACCGTTGTTTAACAAAGATTAAAATAGTAAAGATGAAACTGCTTGTTGTTTGCTTTCTCGGCGTAGTGGCGCTGTCGCAGGCAGTTCCCACCTCACCGCCGAAACCTGAAACTCCATCCAGAGGATGTCTATGGATTCTGGGAAAATGTAAGTTGTTATCTTATAGCTAGACAGCAGGAAGTCTTGCCTGCTGTCTAATTTTTTGTACCCCACTTCCAACGGAAGAAGGTTATAAGGTTGACACCCTAGGTATATTAATATATGTATATATAGGGTGTCAACCTAAATATTATGCATAAGCCATTTGTAGTTAAAACCCTCGGTCATGAGGTCCACACAAAGCTTCTGATATATTCCACAGGTGATCGGAAGCGGGCTCTTATTTCGGTGAACGAGTTAGCATCGCCATCCAACAATGTGTGTGACAGTGTACAAGTGGAAATGCTGCCACCATTCTGGGCACTCTGCCCCATTTTTGTGATGGCTTAGATTTTTAGGAATAAATAGATAAGTGTGTATCAACATCAACATCACCAGCCTATAATAGTCCACTGCTGGACATAGGCCTCCCCTAATGAGCGCCATAGATGGCATCATTATGTGGGGGTTATTGCCCATAATCCCCACGCTGGGCATGCGGGTTGGGGATCGCAGTTCGGTGTAGTTGTTCTGCAGAAGGCGCTGCTGCCCGCCCCCGGTGTGTTTCCCTTAGTCGCCTCTTACGACACCCACGGGAAGAGTTGGGGTGGTGAAATTCTATGCTGGCACCACACGGCATAGAATTTCAGATAAGTGTGTATACTCTGATATTTGTATATTCTGAAAGTATCTACTTTCTTTGTTAATTAGCGATTCCGTTGCTTATAATGGTATGTATGTAATGTATTTACCCAACTACCAAAACTGTTTATACGGTTGGAACCCCTATGAGGTATTAGTTTAATAAAAATAATGCTGGACAATCCTCACATTATCTAGCACCAAGTTAAGCAGAGCTAGTGTTATGGGTGGTAGACGAATTTAATGTACGTACTTAATAGAATATTATTACAGTTAGATACACACATACATATACTTAAATCACGACGAAGACATGCCAAATGAAGATCAGCAGATTGCACTAATATTTGTCCCGAGACGGGAATCGAACTCACAACCTCCTACGTCGCAGACGGACTTTTGCTCATGGCATCACAGAGGTCGTCGTTCGTCATAATATCCCGGCTCTTATAAGCTTTAAATGAATCCCGCTTTCGGATTCGGCTTCGGTTCCGGTGGCTTTCTATCGTGTTACTCGTATATTAAAAAATACCTATCTACTTAAAATATTGTACATATTAAGCATCTATAAAATATAATCATCCAGTACCTACCCTTAGCTGAAGCTCTGATTACCTAGGGGCAAGATGATGCTGTGTGGATTGTCCAATATTATTTACTTTATATTATATACATTAACTTTGGTTAGCCATTATCACCACGCTTCGCAGCTACACGGGTAATCCCAGTGATGTTTTAAAATAATCTTACCAATCTCGTATTTTAAAAAAGTTGTTTTTTACAGGTTCTGAGCAGTGCCCCGAAGGAACTCACGCATACACAACCGGCTGCGGGCCTAAAATGCCAGAACCCACATGTGACGAGCCGAACCCCGTTGTTGAGAAAGCGATTCTTTGCGATTTCTCTGATTGCTACTGCAACCCCCCGACCGTCAAGGAAACCAAGTCTGGCAAATGTATGAAGCTTGAAGACTGCCCCAAGAAATCGTAAAAATAAAACTATTTAATATAATATTGAATAGTACAGGGTGTATTTTACGTTTATTTTAACAACTATTATTTTACTGCTTTGCATACAAAAATCTAAGAAATCGCGACTTTTAGGATCCAGGGTAGGTTAATCACCGTGCCTGTGGACCTTGGTTTATAGTTCCACGTACCTAAAAACATACAATATTTGTCAAAGGCAAATATGTTCTTGTAAACCAATAAATGGATGTTTAATACAAATCAGTGTTTGTTTTGTCTATAATGAGAATCCTAGGAACTGGTTTCACGAAGGCTAGAACCAGGACCAGTTATTGAAAAGCTAGTTTTTAAAACTAGATTTTCAATAGCAAGTTTGTATGTAAATTATTGGTAGGTTGAAAAACATGCTGTTACTTTTAGGAAGATATTAAATTCCACTTCCATTTACTACTCATTTGCTCCTCTCTATCATCATCATCATCTGTGTTAGAATACATCTTGCCTGCTCAAAAAATGGCCTGCAAGTTTTAAGCCCTTAGGTACTTATGATTAGTGGATAACTCACCCGATCCAAATATCAAGAAGAGGCCAGTTGTCCCCTACGCCAAAGTGAAATGGACTTTTCAAATGCGAGCACATCTTATTTTCTTTTGAAGAGTTCCGTATCCCTTCTTTGCCAAGCGACGTCAATATCAGCATAAAATGCCGCCCCGAAAGATAGCTACAATGACCGTTCCTGTATATATATCCTGTAGTAATACTTATCTTTATAATGTTCAGATTATTTTCTTTGAAAATACTTATTAGTTTGATACTTGGGAGTTTATTGACGATGATTTTTATCTCGAGAAATAAACCCAAATAACAATTCGTTTCGAAAATAACAAAATCGGTGTCAATGTGATAAAGAAAGTAACCATAGGTACAAAACAAATGACATGTGCGGCCATAAAATGAGCGATTTTTATTTGCCTACGTCAATAAATTAGCGCAGCATACAGCGAGCCAATCCAGCTAGCATCATGGGTGCACTTCCGACTGTTATTAATATGGTTCAGTTGAGCCGCCTGTAGTTTGTTTCCAACTGTCTGCAGTTAGCTCAATTGTAAAAACTAGTTCTAATTCGGTTATTTATTTGTAATGTTCTCTTTGTTCATAAAGGTTTTACCCATAATCAGTAATCTCGGATAACCGTTATTTTATTGGAAAAAATCGGGCTGGGTCACTCAACAGACACAGAGACAACCTTCCTATTATGACAAGAGCACTAAGTGGACCCTGTCTGGACGTTGCCTTTACAAACCCTTGAAAACGCACGTATTGAGACCTATTGGGTTGTTTATTCCAAAATGACGACGCACGAAATGCAGCTAGTCCGTTTAAATTGGGGTAATGCTACACCTAATCCTGCACATTTTTGATTGTAAAACATAGCTTTAAAAAATACCATTCATACTAATCAAGTATGAAGCGATTTTATTGACCATTATGTTTGCAAATTCAACAAAATTTTAAAAGAAATTTCTCAATGTTTAAAAGAAATTCCTCAATGTTGATTGCTTGGATTGCTATTTCCATAGCCCTAATGCATCGCGATACCGCAATGTCAACTAACAAGTTCACAGCAACGGTACTTTGTATGTTGGTACATGGTTGGTACGTACTCGTGTTTATTTTGAATTTAAATACATAATCTCATTCAAAAACGATAATCGTAAAGTTATCTTTTAAAGCTATCTTGTTGTAAGAATACTCTGCGAAATGGAGGGTTCAAGCATTGCTCCTGCGCATTACAAAGTATGAACGAAAGTTTTTTGTTTCATATGAACAAAATATTGGGTTGAAAATCAATATACTTCATATTATATTCTAATTGAATGGGCTTAAAGAACTTTATTCTCATACAAGCACAATGGTTCACTTAAAATTAGATACAATAAGAAATATTAATCTAGGTTTAACAATATATAAATTCGAATCGAAGTTGGTTCTATCATGGGTTCATACAAAATGTTCAAACAATATGCAGTCAATATTTTTATACGTAGAATTTTTATTATTTATTCCTGAACGCAGGAAAAATTAAGAATCACGAAAACTTTTAAATTTCGCGGAAACCAGCGATGATTAAGTTAATAAGAAATTTTAAATTACATAAAAGAGGTAGGTACCTACTTGCTCTAGTAGTGTAGTAAACATAGTGAAACAGACCCAAGACGTTACTTTATCTGCGTACCTCAAATTATCTGTCGCCTTTGTTATCTGTGTACGTACCTACCAGAAATTCGTCCATTAGCATCTGACATAAAAACCTGATTCCGTTCTGAGATCTACTTGTGATCTTCATAAAGCCGCAACATTGATATAAAACACGACTATTGTAGTTATGTAGGTAACAACCTACTTACTACATTATAAAAACATTTAAATCATTCTTTGTCAAAGAAAATAGTCCAATGATGTTCAAGAAATAGGTATGAATATTTAGGTGTGCATACAAACAACTAGTATTTAGAATTTAGAATATCTTTATCTATATCTTTATCTAATAAGCGCCATAGATGGCATTATTTATCATTTGGGGGTTATTGCACATAATCCTCACGCTGGGCATGCAGGTTGGGGATTGGAATTCGGTGCAGAGGGCGCTGCTGCCCGCCTCCCGGTGTGTCTCCCTTAGTCGTCTCTTACGACACCCACGGAGAGATTCATAATCAATATCCCGGCCCCTAAGACGCTGGCGGCTTTTCCTAGCTGTAATGCTGATGCGCCTCGGTATTTACTCACCAGCTCTCGGGTCGCGCGTCGCCACGGCCAGCGTGGCTTCGACCAGATCTGAGGACGAGGCAGGTTAAAGGGTCGCTAACACTGTCGGCTGGCTAACAAACGCAGTTTCTGGATGAGTTTGGGGGAAACTTGTAGCAGTTTGGCCAATACACCAATAAATTGTATTTTCACTACTATTTTCGATCAACTAAGTTAATGATTTTTCAAAATAACGTGTTAATCAATAGTACCCAAGAATCTAATGAATTATTTCAAAGTTTGGTTTGTCTGTTTGTTTACTATTGTAACTTTAAGTTTCTATATAAAAATTGTTAAATAAGCTTAATAGTTTATATAAATACATTTTGTTAGCTTTTCCTGAATAAATAAATATATTAATAAATAAACATAACTTACACAAATACACTTACACACAATATTTACATTAAAAAAATTACCTATTTGTTAATTGAATTTCATTATGAGATATTTTTTTGTGAACGCATCATCATCATCATCATCCAGCCTATAATAGTCCACTGCTGGACATAGGCCTCCCCTAATGAGCGCCATAGATGGCATCATTATGTGGGGGTTATTGCCCATAATCCCCACGCTGGGCATGCGGGTTGGGGATCGCAGTTCGGTGTAGTTGTTCTGCAGAAGGCGCTGCTGCCCGCCCCCCGGTGTGTTTCCCTTAGTCGCCTCTTACGACACCCACGGGAAGAGTTGGGGTGGTGAAATTCTATGCCGGCACCACACGGCAATGTGAACGCATAATCGAAGGCATATCGAGATTTTTTGTATTTACCACACGGCAAAAGATGTTTGATGATACGAAATCGGCTTTTTGCGAACCAAACAGTCAACTACAAACGGTAAGTTATTCAAATATGGCTTGTCATTATGTTATTCATAATAGGTCTCCTTTCGATTATGTAAATTATTTTCTTTTCTACTTTCACTTCTTTCTGTGATAAAATTTAATTATATCAAACTAATGTATTCAAAGTCATAAATATTCAAATTGTTGGATGTTTTTTTAAATTTATTTAGACACTAACCCTATTCATAATAGATTAATAGTCCACTGACTAAAATCATTGCTATTTTTCAGTCTGTGTTCTTCTATTGACAAATAATTTAAATAACACTACTTCCCATTAAATTATTAGGTAAGTTAAGTATTATAAATAAGGGGGTAAATAAATATCATACTAATAAATGATTTACTTTAGACAGTGACTTGCATTGCTCGTCGTCTGACTGCAGTTTTATATTTTGTTTTGATTCATGACTCTCTGGTCTGGTTTGCTCTATTTTCAGCTACATTTTGGCTTGGATACTCACTTTATAACAATGTAGCTTTTCATTTTCTTGCAAAACAAAATTAAATAGGAATCTTCAGTCTAGCGGGCGGATACGGTTCTTGGAAAAGCTTAAAGGTTTTATATAAATTTTCTGGATGACCTGCTTTGGATTGCTTCACTTTTTTCCAAGTATTTTTTGCTGAAAATTTGCCAAAATTAGAAGAATAGATAGGTAGCACTAAGAAGTTTCTCTTTACAAGTAGTTAACGTTTTGTTATTCTTTTACGAACACAAGGAGAGTGAAAGAAGAATACATGTTGTTTTTAATTTTTATTACTAAAACAATCAGTCGCACACCTAATAACCTATGAGAACTTACGATTAATCACAATTTATGCTGTCATTCCAACATTCAAATTAATAATTTAATCCGTGAATTCTCCGATATTTTGAAAGCTAGACCACGCATAGCCAAAAGATCGGAAATTCAGAATATAAAATACGCGATTTTACTGCCGAATCATCCAGAGTCCATCACGCACTATTCCCTAACCCAACGTTCATGGCATTAAGGATGTCACCGTTGTCAGCATCTATTTCCCAAGCGAATAGGCCCCCAAGTTTATTATTTCTCACGTATTTCCCTTTGGCGATGGTCGACCTTGCGTCATCGTACGTGATCAGATCCCCAGTTGCTTCCCTGAAGACGTATGGAGCTTCCGCTACGCTGTCATATCTGTATTCCCACTTGCCTTGCGCGATCTCGTTGGCAATCTCCCTGTAGTCCACAACTCCGTCTTGCCAGGTGCCTTTGACTGGTCCTGTAGCATTACCAGTGAAAGGATTTTTGCCCTCATAGTTATGAACTCCGGTCCAACCTCGGCCGTACATAGCTACACCGACGACTATCTTTTTAGGGCTGACTCCTTGAGCTAGCAGGAATTTTACTCCAGTGTCGGTTGTGTAAGTTTCCCTTTTATTCCATGCCGGAGCGTAGAGAGCGGTTTGGTGTCCGAGGGTGTCGTTCGACCAGGCTCCTTTGAAGTCGTAGCTCATCAAGAAAATGTGGTCCATGTATTTCTGGGCTTCGCTGTAGTCGACTACTTGGATTTTGTCCCAACCAGCGCTGATAGCTGAGGTCAGCTCGTACTTTTTACCGGTTTCTGCAGACAACTCGTTGAGCATACCACGGAGTTCTCTCATGAGGTCTACGTATACATGGCCGTCATTAGGTCCTCCAAGGTCAGGGTTGGCACCTTTACCTCCAGGGAACTCCCAGTCAATGTCTACACCATCGAAGAACTTCCAAGTTTGAAGAAAATCTTTGACTGAAGCAACAAAGCGGTCTCTCTTGGATTTATCGTTGAGGAAGAAGAAGGGATCAGCTAGTGTCCATCCACCGACTGACGGAAGAATCTTCAGATCCGGCTTAGCTTGTTTCAACATCATGAGTTGGCCAAAATTGCCCTTATACGGCTCATTCCAGGATGACAGTCCTTTCTGTGGTTTTTGCAGCGCGGCCCATGGGTCGTGGATAGTGACCTTGAAGTCCTCACGGCCTGAGCAGGAGCGTTGTAAAGCTTGGAAGCTGCCTTCGATTTCTTTCAAACTATCGTTGATGCCATCTCCACCACAGATAGGAATGAAACCATATAAAAGATGCGTCAGATTCGGAACCGGGATACGGTCTACTGGGAACCTCCTAGGATACACACCCCATTCAACGAAGTATGCTCCGATAACTTTTCCAGATGTCTGTTTAAAAGGTTTGTTTCTCTCATCTATAGACCAATCTAGAGGCGGTAAGTGACTACCGTCGGTATCAGCGACAACAATCTCGGTCGCATCACTGGTAGCACAGCCGTCTTTGTTGCAAAGTTCCACAACCATCTGGTATCTGCCTCCCTTCTTAATCTTGAATGCTGCGGAGGTGGCGCTGCCAGCGCCGGACCAAACCTGATCACCGTTCATGAGTACCCTGGACTTGTCGGCTGGGTCTCCAGACCAAGTATTCCAAGTTACGGACACGTCAGCCGCGTCGCGCTTGGTGACCAGCTGATTGTAGGCGGTGGCCGCTTGGTTGACCTCAACGATGGCGAAGGTCCGCTCGCCCCAGCCGAGATTCGGTTTCCCCGGCGGGGCGGCGCTTGCTGCCGCCAGGATGCAGGCAGCGACGAAAAACAGCATCGTAACCGGTTCTAGAAAGAAATTCGAAAGTTTAACGACACTGGTGTCTCATGAGTGCCGAATCGAGACTGGAGAGCTGCCTTTGTGGTATGTTTATATATGTTTGGTGCAGTAGGACAACCGCTAAGAACCCGCATGGGATGGAATGATTTTGAGATAGGTAATAATCTCGTTAGCACAGATTCGATCCCGGTTAGTGGGTCGGTCAAGGTGATGTTTTTAATTGCTTACTGTGGTTGGAGGCGTGGTCTCTGATTAAAGGATGAGTCGGTTCTAAGTGCCTTTGCGTTTATCTACGCATTATCCACTAATTGTTATAAGAATCTGACAGTCTTTCATTGGATTTTGGTAAATTTAATGTAGTGAATAATTTGTGACAACTTGTTGAACAATTTGTCATTTATATGAGCGTCCTTAATACCAACCACAACAAAAATATACAATAAAAAAATTATATATCAATGGAATTTTGATGACATCTATCTAGGAAGGAAAATTTGCATTTAATTGAATCAGAATATTAATTAATACAGAGACTAACATTTATTTTTAATACCAATTATCTAAAAAAATTGAGTCTGTTAGGCCTACATTAGTGAGCTTGCACAGCTGATAATGAATTTCGTTTGTTGGGCTAGCAGAATTCATTAGAAGCTATTTTAAACAAAGCAATAAAAACTAAATTGAAAGCAGAATCGCTGGTAAACATTTACCATACCTTACCAATCAAAACAGATAGACACACCCACAAACTGTGCTTCGGTCACAAAACAATATCAGTAGAGATATATAGAAAAATACTAATGAATTCGCATATTTGCCCGCATAATTATGAAATAGTGAGTGGTTCGACATTGGGTGACAGACTGATTGGAAGAATTCTCATGATAAGATAATTATGATTCAATAGGCTGTGAACAACAGTGATTGTTATTGGAGGTACAGTCAACTGCATCTATACAAATAAATAAAATATAACTCTCTTCAAAAACTTACTAAATGTGCAGGAAATATCCTTTTTATGTCCGTGTTTTGTTGTCCTTTGTGACTGTCCGATTTTTTTTATTTTATTTCATTATATTTGAGAAATTAACAGTACATAAAACTTAAAATTACAGAATCTAAAATAAACATTAACCAAAATAATTCCTTACGTTTTATAAAAACGTTATTTGACCTAATCCCAAACGTCTAAACCGATTTTGACAGGACTTCTTTCACTGGCTATTAGCTAATTTAGTTTTTTAGAATAATATATGGTTTCGGACAAAAACTTTAAATACTAAAAATAATTTAAATAGAAAATATATTAAATAATGTCGGACACTGCACAGTCCATTCTAGCACCTAACTTAGCTAAGCTTGTGTTAGGAGGTTTCGGATGACAAATTAATTCATAAAAAAAAACTTACATAAGATTTGTATATTTTTTTTATAGACTTGCGTTTGACCTTAATCTCTTGTGAAATTAATAGAAAGTGACTATGTGGAAATAATTTAAATTGACCCTTTCTTAGAGCCTAGAAAGCTCTAAGACTATGGCTATTTCTTCGATTGTTTGAATTTTAATAAAAATCTACCTGCCTGAATGACTCTACAATAGTTTTTCGGGCCTCTCCTATCATCTCTAATCTTTCAGAAAACAATCTTAACTAGGACTCAAATCTCATTTCCAGGTACTTATAGTTCGTACAGAATTAAGTCGCTGCCTGTACACACATTGTATTCTACTAAACCTATCAATTATTATCTTTACCTGTAATTTTTGCTTGTTTGTTCGATATGTCACTAAAATTCTGTGTAAATTGCAGAGATTATTATAATTAGATTTTACTATTATAGTTATGCATGAGGTACAAAAAAACGTATAGTAACAAAGTATACTGTAGCTAATTTTTATGATATCGGGCCATAAGTGACACACGATATGTGGAATCGTAGCCAACAGCACAGAGGCTCTCTCTCTATGTGGGTTTCTCTAAAAGCGAGGGCTGAGAAAATAGCTGTTAATGTTATCCGCATAACGCTGAGTGACGACCATTATTTACCTTAGTCTCTGCACCAATTACAATTTTATAACCAATTTTATAACCTAGATTATTTAACATATTTTTTAAGATTACTGTGCATTATTGTGTAGTTTTATTAAGGTAAATAAAAAAAAAGTTTTCTTTTTTTATCATTCTCGGTTGCACAATTCACCCAAAAAGATATTATACTACCAATAAAACTTTTTTCCATTAAATTCAAAATAACAGTACAGCTTCACTAATATAAGGCGTTTCTACGGCACATTTAATAGGTTTTAAGTTGAACGAAAACATATAATACTCGTATAACACAAGATTTAAAATTGAACGAGGGTTTTGTTAACCTATCAGCCAAAGCGAAAAAAAAAGTACAGAAAAACGGTCTCAGAAAATAAAAATAATTTTGTCTAAATAAGTTATTATGTCGGATTGTGTTTATTCGGTTTATTCTCTCAGGAGCTACGAAAGATGCCACAGACGCCAAAAAACTAATTTTAATAATAGAAACGAAAAAGGTGGATCTTTCTTATAAGGTTCATGAGACAGCGCTGGCAAACCAAAGGGCAGATTTAATAAACTTAATGAAGAAACACTTCAAACTTCAAAGAGAGGGTAGAACCTACTCGACAGGAACGCTTCTTCTTTGTTTTATACTAGCGCATGCTTGCCGATTCACTTGCTATCGATTGACACAAAACCCTATGTTACGACGATTAAATATTAATATAGCTTGTATATGTATAATATATATATAACAGGTACGTAATATATACACATAACTTTCTTCATCGCTTCGAATTCGCGCAACTTCCGAGTCATCGAATGACACACAATGCATTCAAAACAACATAACAACGAAAGTGACACACAAAAGCGTATAGAACTCGACCAATTTGTCACCAGCGATTGTTGCAGCTATATAACAACCGTTGGATCATTTTTAAAGCACGTGTTGTATTATTTTCCTCGATAGGCGTGAGTGAATGAATTTGGTTGTTGAAGAATGGACAAAAGTTTGTGCGATCTGCAGATATTTTTTCAGGGAGTTCTGGTCTTTTGCTATGGATATAATAAAAATTATCTTTCTTTCTCGTATAATGTATTAAGTTTATCAGTAAGTATCCATCATCATAACACAAGCTCTGCTTATAATGGGACTACATAATGTTGTGTAAATTGACTAGCATTATTTTATTTATTCTACACATTCGCTAGTCACTATCGTCACTTCCCATTATTTGTCATCATTTCGTCACATTGTAATCATTAGTGTCTCTCTCATGCAATTTTCATCCCTGATTAGTTTAATTTAATTTATATTGTATTTTATAAGTAATTGAAAGCAGCCAATACAATAAAAATAATAAATAGTGGGAATCATACACTTACTATTCAATTTGAACTGACCAGCTGGTTAGAGGATCAAGGTCAAACTATGTCAAGTCAAGTCTATTTATGAGGAAAACGCTTTATAGATATATGTAATATATGTTTGTGATGATCCATTTCTAGTTTTGTGTTTTATCATTTTATTATATACTAATTTTGGGAGAAATATTGGAGATTTGGAGTTGTAGAATATATTATGATACATATTTTGGAAGTATTTTCTTAAGATGCTAGGAATTTTTATGCGTTAAATTCCCAGCAACTTTAATGCTGTAGCGAAACCCAAATTAGTAACAGCAAATAAATCATGACAGCAATGGGTTATAATTCCATTATAGCCTCCTACACTCCCGCGCAAAGCTGCGAACCCTGGGAGTCAAGCGCATTCTCATATTCTTCGCGTCTTCGTGTTCGCGCCTCGTTCCCGAAGCTTGTCGGTTTTTTGTCCGCAGTAAAGTTGAAAAAGTAAAGTTTTTTGTTCGGCAGAGTGTCCATTGTCTTAAATAAAGATCGAAATAAAATGTTCTGGCTCATCTGTTTGCTATTTGCTGTGTCACGACTGATGTGGTATAAATTGAGGTTACGATTTAGCATACAATGGTTCTTGATGATTGGTCGTCGACCCGCGAACTGGGCCAATATGCAAGGGTAAGGTTAGGATTAACAGTTTCTTATATCAAGTTTGGTTTGCTTGTCGTAGCGGTCGCGGTTTTAGAATCGACTTACCTATCGAAGGAAACTTCTTTCTTCTGTGTATTATTGAACTTCTACTGCGTTCACTAATCTCAGGGGATTGGCCAGGGCCAGACGTGGTGTTATAGCAAAACCCTCTAAATTTAAGGAAAATGCAAACTTTTTTAAACTTATTTATCATGTACCTATCCTATTCCCGACTATTCAACAGGTTTACAAAAATAACCCGTGAAGATTTATAGTGAAAATCTATCTATTTGATGACAATGGAGAAGACAAATAATCTATGTTTTACCTAAATAATTCGAAATATATCTGATTGTTATTTAATTGGATTCACCTACAATGTCGCGATACTTAATACAAGCAGTAAATAAAAGCAAATGGCAGATAGATTGACCTTTTTCAAACAGTTCTTGGGTTGGGATCACTCACGATCGTGAGTATAAAATTCCAGTCTGGAAACTGACATTAATTTGCAGAAGCAGAGTCCATCATGTGAATTCTAAGGGTCTGAATTCTTTCTCAAAATCAAAATCAAAGTACTTTATTTCCTATATACTAGAACTTGTTAAAGGACACGTCACAAAATACAATTACTAATGTAAAAAAATGGGAAATAAAGTGATCACTTTGATTCATTGTGTAAGTAGGTCTACAAGGAGCCTCTTCCACAACAGGTATTTAATATCTTAGAAGTGAAAATCTCCCCAAAAAAGTGTTATACATTATATGTATAAGAGATGTCCAGCGCGTGGAATGTGTAGGAAAATTATATGTATAAGTAATTTGATTGTGTATGAGACAAAATAACTGATGACTCAATTGAGGACAATCAGTGCTGTTTAAATGTTATCATGGTTCAAAGTACCCAACTAGGTAACACTAAAAGACATAAATAGCAGTAACAAAGTTCTGAGGTCTAGTGCTCTCCAATTTATTATTTAATTTTATAATCAGCAGATGGTCGCTTTTTCACAATGTTACCGGATGAAAAGTGACGTTGTATCAAGAAGAACCAGAAGACATAAACTAATACAAAAGAACACACAAACCAAATTAATTTATGACAGAAATGGAGAGTAGATAAATTTATATATTATAGCTTTATTTCATAACCTTCCAAAAACATTCGGTACTTACTTAATTTAACTAAGTAAGTAGAAAGTATTCATGTGTTTAGCACGTGGAATGTATTGGGAAATGATAATGTATGTCAAAAAGTAGATATTATTATTTTAAAATACTTTTTGTTTTAAATGGCATAAAAGTCTTTCTTAACAAAGAAAATTACAATTATCTAACTAAATTAGATCTAGTATTTACAATTGCAACAATGGAACTAACTGCAGACTGTTCCAAACAAACTACAGGTAGCTCAACTGATCCCTAACAATACCAGTTGGAAGTGTACCCAAGATGCTGGCGGCATTGCCTCGCTGTATGGCAATGGTGATGCGCTGCGCCAGAATACTCGTACTAGTGCGAATTTGGTTATTTAATTGTAATCTTTTTAGTAAAGGTTTTACCCAATTCATTTAGAAATAAGTATCATAGATAGATTCTGGACCGCAATGGAACACGAAACGCAGTCTTGAAAGACCATCTTATCGATGGACCGATGACTTTCCTCGAAGGAGTCGAGGAAGGCTGTTCAAGAGAACTATTTGTGGTATTTTTATTTTTTGTTTTTTAGGAATCTTCTGAATTTTTTTTTGTAAAGTTCTATTAATTGTTAGTTGTTCTTAGTTCTTAAGAATACAGAGCTGTTCCTCCAAGCAAGCAATATTTTTACCAACTACATTGACACATTATGTGGTCATGAAGTATATTTTCTACTAAATTCGAGGGCACAGGTTATGAGTTAGTATTTAAGTTAGACATAAAGCGTGTAAAATTGTTTGTTCTTCAAATAAAGTAAAATCCTAATAATATTATAAACACGAAAGTTTGTAACTAAGGATGGATGTTTGTTACTCTTTCTCGCAAAAACTACTTAACGGATTTTGATAAAACTTGTTACACAGATAGTTTAAAAATAAATTAATCAGGCCATTTTTAAAACACATTCACATTTAGTTTAATTTATCGAAGAGTCAGGCCAAAAAAATCTAAGAATATTATCAAGCAAGAATTACCTTTCACTCGAATTTGAATTTTAACTAAACTAAGTACTTTTAACGACCGAAAAATAAATTTTCCCGTAATTCAATAATCCTGGGGCTTATTCACTTCGTTAATATCAGCCCTTTTTAATAATTTACTTATTCTACTTATATATTCTACTTAAATATACTCATAGTAAAATTAGGTATCTGGTTAAGTAAGTACCGATATAAAGATAATAAAAAGCACGAGTTTTTGACACAGATGTGTAAGCCGAGAACTTTACTTTGATATATTTTGTGATGCTGTAGTTGGTGTGGTTTGTTCTTCGCGGACTACATCTTATGAAGGAACATTTTGCATGGAATAGAACAGCTACAAAATATTCAAAATATTTTAAACTGCGGCCCACGACCACTCGCTGACATAAAACATAACACTTTGGGATAATATAGATTTTAATGCCATACAAACATTACTACCTTCATAATAAGCATTTTAAAGCAATCAAATACAAAAAAAATAACAGTGCTTTTTCACGGAAAAGGGCGTGTGCTGTTGGCATAATATTCTAAATAGGTAAGTAACTTAGTTTTTATATTGAGGTTCATCCATTAATCACGCGAGCGGAGTGCCACATTTTATTTTCACAAGATGCTTATTTATATATTTATTATATTTAAGAAATTTTGTATCTCCCCACACAATAAACATTTTAATTTATAATATCTGATAGAATTAATTAGTTTTGAATGGCTAGGCAAGCAGTGACTAACAATATTTATTTGTAACAGATAGTGAAATAACACTAGAATAGTAGTCAATTTAAAGTTCTTTATAACGGGATAATAACCATGATCCCAGTTTTGAGTTTTGAGAATATTAAAATATCTAATCATGATACTTATCCCGTTACGGGAGAGACAGTCACTGCGTGAATAAACTCCCATATAATAAAAAAAGAAAAATAAAACTAATCCCGTAATAAATGACTCTTCTGTTAATAAACATGGTTTCAAAAGTTTGAAATAGTCTTTATGTTTGTACCAGAAGATTCGACGACTCCGACGCAGACCATGGAATTCTTTATTCGAGTGTTCTATAATGCTGTTGACCGCAGATGTAAGATTACATTTATTGACATTCTATAATGACTTTTGTATGTATCTAATAATTTCTTTCGTGTCAGTATCTGGCACAGCGCCATAGCCAGCAATGCCATACAGCGAGGCAATGCAGCCAGCATCTTGGAGACGCTTCCGACTGGTATTTATATGAATCAGTTGAGCTATCTGTAGATTTTTTGCAATAGTCTGCAGTAAGCTCAACTGTTTTGACCTCAATAATTTATCCCTACGTGTGTAAAAAATTTAAAATTTGTTTTTTTTTTGTTAAATACTCGTGCGAAGCCTGGGCTGACCGCTAGTCTTTAATACAGATGTAAAAATCCTTCAATGCAGGCCAATGCCCCGAGGCTTGTTTTGTAATTCAAAGCAACTGCATTTTATAAATAATATTATGCAGAACCTGGCATATAAAATGAATTTATAAAGATTGGATGTTGTATTCAAATATTTTCGCTTCCTTCATTATTTTGCTCGAGTCATAAAATATGCACAATATTATTTTCTTTTTAATTAAATAAATTAAAAACTAGAGAACCGTCACAATACATACGTTAAGGACAGCTAACTAACTAATAGAGTGGCTATCATTCTTTAATATCACTCAGACTGTAGGGTAACTATGGTTTTTATTAAAAGTAGTTAATTTCGATAAGGCTAATTTAAATGGCTTGTCCCTGAATAGGCTAATAGGCAACCAGTCTCCTCTCTGATGATTTTTTCGCTGATTCTAGTCTTGAGTAGCCTAAATGGCGATACGCCTACGTTGACCACACTGAGCGACAGTCTGCAGTAAGCTCAATTTATACAATTGTTCTATTTTTTTTCTGTTATTTAATTATTATTTTATTTGTTAATGAATTTTATTTTTAATTTCAATACGCTCCCATATATAAAAAAACTAGATTCTGCCCCTGGTTTTTGATATCCCATGGGAACTGATTTATGGGTGTTTGAATTCAGGCCTAGAACTACTGCATGCCTGTACAAAATTTTAGACAAATTCGTGCAGTACTTTTGGCGCGAGGAAGTAACAAATATCAAATAATCCAAACAAGTTTTGACCCATATTTTCATATGATGAGAATCATTACCGCGCTAGTTTATTATTGATAATAAAGATACTGTCTGTCTGTCTTACTAATAATCGCCATTTTCTTTTAGCAATGGGGCCCGTTAGAAATTCAAACAGTTAACAGTTTGTAAAGGTACCTGGTTTTTTATTTTTATAAAACTAAATTATGAAAAACTAACCCTAAAATTCGAAACATGTTTAAGAAAGTAAATAGAAAACCGTTCCAAAACGAAAAAATCTGAAAGCCTTTTAGAAAAATGTGTAAAATATAGCGAGCGCGGTAAAATCCTGTTAATTATTACAGCGCACAAAAACGTGCTGCCGAGGTCAACATTGTTTATCAACAATCTTTACGCGCGTATTTTTTCTCACTCAATTCTATCCCCTATCTCTTTACTATAAAGTTGAGAGTTTTATAAAAAAAATCCCTCTGGTTAAGGTTTTCACCGGCTAATTAAAATCTGCATTACTAATGCAGTGATATAAAGCTCGAAATCCTTTGGCTTTCCCAAGCAATAGTCATAAAATAAAGGCTTCGAAATTCAAAGGGACGAATAACGGTGAAGGAGTAACGGTAAAACAATAAAATGTAGTTCCAATTTTAAACCTCGACTTCAGTTGCATCGCGAACTCGATTCGAATTTCGAAGCGACGAACGCCGATGATTGCAACATTTCGTTTTATTATTTTTGAATTTAGAACCTACTCCGAGATACGAATAATGTACAGTCGCGTTCTCAATTTTACTAAGTTTATTGTTAGCCTTTAAAGTACATTATTTTATAATGTCATTTTTTTTTAGAGACGTGACGATTTGTCAATTTTGGGAATATTCTGAATTATCTAAAACCTGACCCTAACGTTTTTGACCTAACTTTCTGGCATAAGAGCTTGTTTGAAAATAAATAGGTAGTAACAAAAATAAATGACCTCTTACTTTGAGCAAAATCACTGCGAATCCAAACTTCTGTGATAACACGCTTAAAAAGGACTCCAACTTTTTTTAATTAAAAAAAAATAGATTCTAGTCTAGGCTCGGCAGAGGGCCCTCCGGTGCGCAGGCCCTCCCGGTACTAAATACTAAAGTTAGCTGCGCCTGCGCCGCCCAGGAAAATGGATGCTATTTAGTATTGCAATCGCGTATTGTCTAAGTATGAATACCAACATAATGGTGAGACTGTTTGTTTGTTTGATTTTTAATAGATGTAGGTTAACTTACCTGAAAATACTTTTGATTTCATATTTAATGCACTTAGTCTTTTACCTTTGAAGTATGTTTATATGATTTTTTTTTGGCAATAATTTTGGGCAATTACTACCTATGCCTAAGCACTAGAGAATGCTCAGATATTCTTTAAAAATGTTAAAAATGAGTAATAAAAATGTTTTAACTAATTTTCTCTTAGTGTACCTTGGCAAGGTTAAGACAAAGTCCATTTTTCATGAAAGTAAAACACGGACGAAACTGCGGGCAGAACTTAGATAAATATAAAAAGATTAGATATATGAGATTAAACAGACTCAGTACATCTGCAAGCGCTTGGGTTGCACATAACTAGCACGAAAGACCCAGAAGTGGACAGAAACAGCTAATAATATTATTTATAAGTGATATAAGATGATGATGAATAAAAATTGGCGCAAGTAACTGGTAGTTTACTAACGTTAGTCACTAAAACCAGGAAAAGGAATCGAACTTGCTTCGAGTTACATTTGTAGTGCGCTCACGCATGTCCTTATTGTGCTGTGGTACATTTGACGAGGAGACCGCATTGTTCTCTTGTACAGGGTGCGCCAAAAACATAGTATGAGCAGGCAGAAAATCGCCTCAAAACAGTTGAAAATGATGAAAAAACTTGAGTTACTAAAGAAAAAATAAACTGATAAACATTTGGATACTATTAAAAAACTGAAAGGCAAGATAAAAAATTTTAAATTGAAAAATGGTAATAAAATAAAATTATTGATATCGGGTAAATACTACCTTTTGTTTTTAACCGACAATGGAAACGTAGGTTGTTTTATACCATGGGACATGGGTTTAAATGTGTTATCAGAGTTCTAGAGCTAAAATATCTCAACTGTGAAAAATTTCAACCGGATCCGTCCGTCCGAATAGTAGTTAATGGATATTTGGTTATTTTTTTAAGTAACAAAACATACATGCATCAAAACCATTACGGATATTACAATAAATCATAGTCGAATTTTTAACAATAAAATTTGATTAGATATTAACGTTACGTTCTAAAATAATAAAAGGATAAGGTATTTTTTAAAGCAAAGTGTTTTCCTCACCTAGTGCACCAATTGTTGTTGTATAATAAAACGACGCAGTTCGCTGCGCGCACGCAACTAGGTGCGTTATTTGTTACTGCTGCTATTGTATGAGGTTTTGGTTATTCAGTGCCCGAACTGAAACACGTAAAACCTGTGTTTATTGATTTTTGTCGAGATCCTAACAATGAATGTACATGCAAGCAAAAAATATATGAAATATATATTAGTAAAAAAGTATTGTAACTAACACTTATTCATTTTAATGAATGCTACTTGCTACACAACACACATTGTTTTTCTACTCGTTCTACTCGATCTCGATCAGGTTTAGCTGAAAATAAGTGTTTTTAAAATTCTCAATTAAATTTTATGCCTTTGCCATGGCCTTTTTGTCGTGCTGCAGCACACTCAAACTTACCTGCATCTGTTATCTGTGCTTGCACATAGTTATTTTGTAAGTACTTACTTGCCGTTGTAAATGTTTGTGTGATTATTTAAATGTATTGCCTAGGTTTCAAATTATATTAATTTTGCTAAACAAACAGCTATTTATTTACTGATCAAAAAATTATTTAGTTTATTGCGATGGTTCATATTTTACAGCCATAATATTAAGCTTTCCAAATTGTTTTAGTAAATATTTCCGGTTGACGAAATATTTAAAATAAAGACCAATAAATTTACTTCCGAATATAGGTACCAAAAACATAATCCGTAGTCTCGCTGGCGATTACTTTAAACAGGATTTTTTTTATTGTGGATTGGTTTTAGGGTAGAGTACTTTACCTAAAGGTAAACTTAAATGTTCTAGAGATAGTGTGATTGTTTTATATATAGTACTCTGCCGATCTTTGGAAACTATTTTTTTTTATTATTAATATTTAATTATTTGAATTGAATACGCTCCGATACCCACCCGCTGTGCCCACTACTAGGCTACGTAAGATTAATGTATCTTTTAAAGGGCAATGTATACGCTTCTACAACAAAATTCCAAGTGAGTTGTAAAAATTATCTATAAATAAATTCAAACGGATTGTCAAAAATATACTTTGTAAAAAAGCTTACTATAAAATATCAGATTATCTAGACGACAAAAAAGTTTGGTACGAGTTATGCTCCAACTCTAAAACTAACAATCTAACAAGGTAAAGGTTTCTTGTTCGCTTCTTTACTTTACCTAAAAAAGATTGAAGTGAACAATTAATCAAAGTGATCACTTTATTTCCCATTTTTATTTCTTATTTAACTTGTATTTTGTGACGTGTCCAAGAGTCCTGTAAGGTCTAAAGGAAATAAAGCACTTTGATTTTGATTTTGATTGATACAAAAGGATCAATTTGATGAAAGATAAGCTACAGAATATTTTCAAACAAGTTATACCTATGGATTATAAGGATTCGTATGAAAACTTAATAACGTGTATAATAATGTGTGTAACAATATTGTTTTTTGAAATCTTTGTTAAAAATACCCGTGCGAAGCCGGGTCGGACCGCTAGTTTGCTATTAAAGCCAGGTTCATCACTTTCTGAGCCGCGTCATAAGGTGCTTGCCCTGTTCCTTATAGTCCGCTTGAACAGTCTTTGTGTCTGTCTGTTTGTATTCTATACACGGGACAAGGTTGATTTGCGCTATGAATATTGATACTCAGCTCGGCTAAACAAAGTCGCGTGTTATCCATAATGCTCTGAAGCGTCTTGATGGAAATCAGACCATTTTACCCATTTTATTTACTTAAAAGGGGGTTGAAATGTCGCGTTTTAAAACTTTGTTTCTCTCTCTCTATAAGGTTTGCTCGAATACTCTTTTTAGGGTTAAGCTCATCATCATCAGCCTATATCAGTCCACTGCTGGACATAGGCCTCCCCTAATGAGCGCCATAGATGATTTATTTATCATTTGGGCGTTATCCCCACGCTGGGCATGCGGGTTTGGGGATCGCAGTTCGATGGAGTTGTTCTGCTGAGGGCGCTGCTGCCCGCCCTCCGGTGTGTCCCTTAGTCGCCTCTTACGATACCCACGGGAAGAGTGTGAAATTCTATGCCGCCACCACACTGCCAAAAGGGTGTAGCTCGCCTTTGCCATTATTTTATATCAAAATTTTTTACTGCAAATTTTATCGTGCAATAAAGAAATACGAATTAGGTTAGGCACCTTGACACTCTATGTGGATACATTTATACACAGTGTAGCAGATTTCTTTGTTTTCACGTTGCGCTGAAACTAGGTACTAGTCCGATTGCAAAGGCGTTTGTTTGTACTTTGCAAAACTGTTTTTCAAAGTAAATAAAATTGCTTTATTCTCAAGAAATAATAAAAACCACCCTCATATCTAAGTAAGTTTATTTTTTAATTCAACTATCCAATTATTTTAATATGAGACATTTTTACTCAACTTAAACATTTTAAATTTTGAATTGATCATTTATTTTATATTCAGTGAATTTTATGTTGTATTATTTGAATTATTCTAATTTATTTGAAAGTGTGTTTTATGTGTTAAACATAATTTATCATTATTATTACTATTTTATGACATGTAATCAAAATAAGTATTGTTACGAATAAAGAACTTGAACTTGAACGGCTTAAGAGGCCTCCTAAGTTCTGAATTTCTCAGAATTTTCCATAAAAAAGTAAACCAAAATGATTTTTATTTTGAGCTTATTTTCACCATGTACTGCTATTCTAATACAAATAATCATCACGTTTGTATGGGAAATTCAACAGTAAGAGGCCCCTTAAATTGAAAATCGCTACTTTTTCCGCCAAGCCACTACAGCTCTATTCTTAGAACCAATAGTTCAAAGAAATTTTCGCAAGCGAAAATGTGATCATTAATCTTGATGCATAAGGGTGAAAATCCTCCAACAGAGCATCTGCTTTGATAAGCAACTTGATGAGTTCCTTAGTATTGTTCACGAAAGAATTAAAAGGAAACGAATACATATATGTAACGAGTCTTTATTGTTATAAAAATATTACGCAGCAGGAAATAAAAATATAACTACACTAGCGGCCCGCCCCGGCTTCGCACGGGTATTAAAGAAAAATTTCAGAAATTATACGAAATTATAAAACGATGGGTTTCACAGTTTTCATACGGATCTTTACTTTTTCAGCATTGGGGTTTTTGACATTGACTCGACATTCCAAAACTGACACTGGCCGTAGAGAAAAAGCAAGCACCGTGCGCTATACAACCTCTTTTTCTATTCTGACGCGCCATAATAGAAAAAGAGGTTGAATATACAGCCCACGGTTCAATTATTGAATTTTTCATGCGGATCCCTAACTTTTTTGAAAATATTATATAGTCTATGTTCATCACGGAAAATTAAGGATTCTAATGGTGAAAGAATTTTTTAACTCGGTCCAGTAGTTTCGGAGCCTATTCAATTCAAACAAACAAACAAACATACAAACAAACAAACAATCAAATCTTTCCTCTTTATAATATTAGTATAGACTAGATTCTGCTCGCGGATTTACATGCGTTATTTCTATGGAAACTGTTTTAACATTATGTATATCTAATGGGTACTGATTTAAGAGTCTTTTTCTCATGGTTTTGGCTTGATTTTGAGACAAAAAGTCTATAACTTGACGACCACTGTGGCGTGGTGGGTGAAGGTCCGCCTGCGAAGCAGGAGGTTGCGGGTTCGATTCCCACCTCGGGCCAAATATTTGTACGATCTGCAGATATTTGTTCAGGGGTTCTGGTTGTTTTCTATGTTTAGTAAAAATATCTATCTATTTAATAATATTGTATTATGTATATCAGTCATCTAGTACCCATAACACAAGCTTATTCGAGACCAAAAAACTACCTGTATGTAAAGTTCAATTCCAATCTGTTCATTACTTTTTGCGCATTTGAGTGTCATTGAGTTCTGTTTGCTACAAACATCCATCCATTTAGACATTCAAACGTTCGCATTTCTAATATTAGTGTGATTATGTCATGATTTATTAGAGCGAGTAGGTGTTATCTACCTAACAGTATCTAGAAGAAAGGCAACAGCATCGTCCATCAGAATTCCTGCTTTCATAATATTTTTATTCCTTTATTTATTTTTTATTTGTAACTAGATAGATAGATAGATAAATATTTTATTTGGTTCACGAACATACAAACTTTGAAAATAAAGTAAACTAATAATAAATAAGGTAGGTGTCGTAAGTAACTAGCGACGTAACTAGCGACCCAGTCCAGCTTTGCACGGTTGCAATGCTAATAGAAAAACCTTCCTAATAAATCACTCTATCTATTAAAAACCGCATCAAAATCCGTTGTGTAGTTTTAAAGATAAGCGTACATAGGGACAAACAGACAACGGAAACGACTTTGTTTTATGCTATGTAGTGAAGCAAAATCCAGAGCCCTTTATATACTACTTATTAGGTACTAATATTAAATAAAAAAGGATTTACATTTTATAAACTCTTTGACATCATTTACAAATTTGGAATATAAGCTTCTCCTGGTCGTTTTCTATGTTCTATAAAAATATTAATGTAACTCAGTCATCAGAAAACAAGATCTGCTTAACTTGGGGCTAGATGATCCGGTTTGTATTTTCTAACATTATTTCCTTATTTAGATAGATGTCTCTGGTTGGAGACATCTCACCCGCTCAAAAAACACATGCTGAGTCGACGCCATTTTGTAGCTTTAAGATATTTTATAAGTACTTTTATATAGTTTGTATGGTGCTGGTATTTTTAATTTTAGTTTTAGTTTGTATAATATTGTATTAGTTCTAAGCTACACATAAAGATAAAGATAAAGATAAAGATAAAGATATATTTATTTAGCAACACAGGAACAGCACAGAATTACATTAAGATAGACATAGGTATACAATATGAAGAAGAAGACAGACATACATAATGAATCAAAAAACTAAAACTAAAACATATCAAAAAACTATCACTTATTCGATATTACTTATACTAATAAATAACACAAATATATATGTATACCTACCTACCTACAAAAATATACTACAATACAATATCTATTTACACCTTGTTTCCACCTACTATACAAGAAAGTCCTTGCTGAGCCCGCAATAGCCAAAAAGGATCAAACTCAGCTAAATGTTGAGCCGCAAGAGTGCGTGCGAGTCAACGCTGATTTTCAGTTTGCTCCTGGTTAAGTGGCATCACGACACGCGACGAATGGAGAACTAAGAGTGTACTAGTGTCACTGTCAAAATATTGGTTATGTATTTGGCAACTCTATTCTTGCTGACATGTCATCATAGTGTACGTGGAAATAGCGTGTGTCTTGTCTATCTGTTTTGGAAAAGAAGTAAAGTTTACAGAGTACATATAAATAAATAAGCCGTTCAAAAAGGAAAATAACAAATAATGCGGAGTGCAACGTTATTATAAATCATCCTTAACAGATCAGAGAAGCAACGAGAATGAGTGCCTGGATTCCAGCATAAATAAGTGAGGTTATTTGGTAAGTATCAATCAATGCTATTCATTATTTTTTTGCTTGCGCAGGAGTTCCTTTTTTAGTGCCGTTTTAAATGAATAGACTGTTTTTAGTGTGCGGAGAGGAGGATGCAGAACATTCCAACAGTGCGTGGCAGCGAACCGGAATGACCCTCTGAAGGCAACGGATTTATGTCTCGGCGTCATGAGAATAGCACGAGAACATGTTCTTTGAGGATACCGAGAGGCATCACTAGCCCATTTAAGTTTGGAATAGAGGTATGCTGGGGTCTTACTAATGGTAAGGCCGAATAATAATGTGGCTAGATGTAGTTCTCTACGAGCTGTCATTTTCAATAGTTTGGCTGAATTAAGGTAGGGAGTAACATGGGTGCGCGGAGGGATAGGAAAACAAAATCTGGCACAGGCATTTTGCACTCGCTGAATAAGCTGTTCAGTACGACCTAAAAGACAAGGTCCATAAACAGTATCACAATAATTAAATCTCGATAGTACTAATGATTCACATAACATTATACGAACATCTTCACACAAATATGGACGTATCCTGTATAAGAGTTTTAGACGGTACAAAGATTGTCGAACAGTTTCAGCAGCATTAGCTTCAAAGCGAAGTCGACTGTCCATTATTAGTCCTAGATTTTTTGCCTGATGAACCTGTTCAACTAGCTCTGCACCTACTCTTATGTTTATGCTAGCGCTAGAAAGTTTATGTAAACCTGTTTTGGTACCGAACAGCATATATTTTGACTTTTTAGGATTCAGGTTAAGGGAATTTCGAGTTGACCACTGGAGAACTTGTGCTAAATCATTGTTGATTTTGTTTACAGCATCTGAATAAACCTGGGGAAAGAAAGAATAATATAGCTGGAGGTCATCAGCATAGAGATGGTACTGACAATGCATCACACTATTGACGATGTCTGCAGTATAGAGAATAAAGAGAATTGGACCGAGCACTGAACCCTGCGGAACTCCTCGGGGTACCAGACGTGGAGGTGACCTCACTGATTTACCATCTGGCATTTGAAGCTCAACAGATTGAGTTCTAGATTCAAGGTAACTGGAGAACCATTTTATAGTTTTTGAATCAAAGCCATAGTAGGCCAGTTTAGAAAGTAAGAGGGGAATATTGATAGAATCAAATGCCCTGGAGAAGTCCAATAGCACCAGGATGCTACACTTACCCTCATCTTGAGCAGCCAGCAAGTTATCAACAACGTCAATAAGAGCAGTAGCAGTCCCATGTTTTTTACGAAAGCCTGACTGGTGTTGGGGAAGTATTTGATTATCTTCAAGGTATTTGGTCATCTGCATACATACAATTCTTTCCAAGACTTTGGATAAGCATGGAAGTAAGCTAATAGGACGTAGGTCGCTGATAGAAGAGGGTTGATTGATCTTAGGAATGGGCTTAATGACTGCTGTCTTCCACGCTTCAGGAAAGACACTGCCGGTTATAGAAGCGTTTATTATATCCGTTATCGTAGTAATAGACTGCGGCAGGGTAAGCATCAACATATCAATAGAAATACTATCAATTCCCTGTGCCTTAGATTTAATACTTTGTATGACCTTAAGTACAGTAAATTCACTAACAGTATGCAAAGAAAAAGTGGATGAACCATGTCGATTAAATTCAAAATGTGTAAGTTGAGATATTTCAGTAATGTATGAACCTGGCACATTAAGAAAATAGAGATTAATAGCATCAGGGTCATTAAATTGTATTGGGAGCTCTTCTGACTGTTTTTTATCGGGGACAATATTTCTCTTCAAATTCTTCCACAGTTGTTTCGAGTTACTTATGTTGTTATTAATATTTTGTGTGAAAAAAGCCCTTTTTTCGCTTTCGATAGCTGAAACAACAACTTGTTTCATGTTTTTATAGCATTCCCTTAAAGTGACACTTTTATGAATTTTATAGTCATTGTGATACTTGTCCCTGATAGAAATCATTGATTTAATTGTATCAGTAATCCAAGGATGGGGGGGACCTTTAAATTTCTTGGTTTTTACGGGTGCATGTAGATCAATTAAGCAGTGAATAAGGCTATTGAAAGTTGATACTAGATTATTCAAGGTACCAGCAGAGGATAATGATGGCCATTGAATCAATTTTAGGTCTGTCTCAAAAAGTTCAGGAACTATGTTTTTATAAGGTCTATATGTAACAAAACGAGATACAGGCTTATCTTTTTTTATATGAAATTCAGCAGTTAGCATTGCATGCCGACCCAGATCAGGTGTGTGAATCATATTCATACAACGCATCTTAGCATCTGTACAGGTAATGTCTATTAGTGTCAATTCACTGTGGACATTAAAATGCGTGGGTTCAGTAACTACTTGTACAATATTGAGACAATGCAGAAATTGTTGTAGCAGTGGCAGCTTCCTATTGTTTGGATCTTTTATATCAATGTTGAAATCCCCAACAATTATAAGATTATCACATTTCGGGAAAGAAGTAACAGTGTCAGTAATGGCACCCAGGTAAAGTGCAGTGTCCTGCCAAGGGGGCTTGTAGCCCGTACCAATAATAATAGTTTTACCTAATAGACAAAGACGAAGCCATATCTGTTCTACAGATGGTATATCAGGATAGGGACACACGCGAGCATTGATACCTCTCTTTATGTAGAAACCCACGCCCCCGCCCCGTCCGCCCTTTATGCTGGGATGTCTAGGTCTGTGAATGAATCGGTAATTTGTTAGTTTGGGGGCCTTAAAATCTTGTCCAGCACCTATCCAAGTTTCATTAATTGCAAGGATATCGGGGTTAAGCTTTTCCACTGCTACAACAAACTCATCGTGTCCTGTGTTGAGAGACCCCGCATTAAAGAGACCAACTTTGAGTAGTTTTAGAGGAAGTTTTGGTTGTTATAGGATGATCTCCTGGACAGTGAATCCTTAGACAACTTATTGTAGAATAAATTAGCAATCACAAGGTTACAGGTTTTAGAATAATTTTTTTTTAAAATAAGTACAGAGTGTAGATAAACATTATTAAAAATTAACTGAGACAATAGATATACTACGAAGGTGGAACATAATGTATTATAGCTTATATGTTTACAATAATTAAGTATAGGTTTCCCCGACACAGGCATACATTTTTGTAAGCAAGCACAGATATAACAATAATATAGTAATAAATAGTATGTAAGGTCATTAGTATTAAGTAACACATAATAAAATTTTAACAAACGAATAAACTTTATTTTATTTATATTTATAGGATACCTGCTGTTTACACAACAACATGACAATGGCACGTCAAACACGCGCGGGACCAAAAACCCTTATGATGTCGGCTTCTGCACGCAGTGGGTAGGCAGGCTTGCCCTCAGCTTCTCGCGCGTACACGCGGCCGCGCCTGGTCCACGAGATTCGCCACTGCGCTAGGCGGCACTCCTCCCGTACACGGTAGAAGAGCTGGCGGTTGGCGCGTGTGAGCCGCTCGTTCACGTATATGCGTGTGGCGGCAACGCAGCCAGCGTCGGTGGACATCAGCGTGCGGCGCACGCGCGCCCCCTGCAGCATACGGTCGCGAAGGTCGCGGCGAGCAAAGCGTACGACAACGCGGCGAGTGCGCGATGGCGCCGCGCCCTCGCCCCGCGCCGCGCCCACCCGCTCCGCGAACACCACGTCGCGCTCCTCCACGGCGACGCCCAGCTTGGCCGCCAGCACCGTGACGGCGTGCAGCACGCTCTCCGCGCGCTCCTCCGGCAGGTTCCCGATCTCGAGGTCGGCGAGCAGCGCGTCCTGGTCGCGGTCATTCAGCTCCTGCTTGAGGTCGGCGACGGCGCGCTCCAGCGCACACACTTCGGCGCCAGCAGACGCGGGCCCAGCGCGGCACTGCTCGACCGCCTCCAATCGCCGCTCAATGCCGTCTATGCGTTGTGCCATGCCCGACACGGAAGCCCTCAGCTCGGCCATCTCTGTTCTAAATTCGCGAAACTCGGAGAACATTGCATGAAAGTCAGTCTTAAAGGAGTTTATTTCAGTGACCAACTGATCACGCATCCCTGCAAACTCCGCCATCATGTCCTCACGAAAAGCACGCATGTGCAGTTGCTGTTCCGTCTCCGTAAACTCAGGCGAGGTATCGTCCAGCGCCGTCTCCTGTGCAGCGTAGTTCTCCTGGACAAGGCGCACAGGTGTCGAAGGGTCACGGCCCTTGGGAGCGCCGGCCTGGCAGACACCGCAGCGCCAGGTGTTAGCCACCTTGGCACCCCGCGGCAGATTAGCACATTCAAAGTGACTCGTGCTATGACACAAAGGACAAACGGCACCCGCCTTAAGAAATTTGCCGCAAGCCACACATTGCACCATGGTTTTTTAGTCAAATAAGTTCTTCTACTCAAGGATAGGTGGCGTGCTGGAATGTCGATAGGGGTACAACTCTTCCTCGCTAATGCAAAGCCAGTTAATAACCAAACACGATTATTAGGTTTTATGTTTCTTTTTTTTTTTTTTTTTCGTTGAAGGTAGGATATTTTACTTGCCGTGATACGTGATCAAATTACAATGAATATTTATGTTATCACTGGATATTTTACACAGCTTATTATCGCTAACTATGCACAACACTGCAATCCATAAGTACGTTACGAAGATAGGTAGCAACTCTTTAAAAAAACACTAGTTACGTAAAAATAAATCACGAGCAATATTCTTTCGTCGGTGGTCGCGATGTCAAGATCTTATTCTATTCTATTCAAAAACTAGCACGAGGACAAGTTATCCCTTCTCTGAGATCTTTATATATCAACTCCCCGAATCAAAATCATCACCTATACAATACTATGCTGTTGTACCAAAAATCTCATTCATAAATTATTGATGAAGACGACGACTGTGGCGCGGTGGGCGAAGGCCCGCCTGCGACGCAGGAGGTTGCGGGTTCGATTCCCGCCTCGGGATAAATATTTGTACGATCTACAGATATTTGTTCAGGGGTTCTGGTTGTTTTCTATGTATAGTAAAAATATATATCTATTTAATGATATTGTATTATGTATATAAGTCATCTAGTACCCATAACACAAGCTCTGCTTAGCTTGGGGCTAGATGATGGTGTAAGGATTGTCTAGCGTTATTTTTTTTTTTAATAAGCTTAACAATACGATGAGGAGAAAAGTTTGTAATAAGTGTTATATATATCATACTCGTAACATAGACGTGTAAAAAATATACCATTCAAATAATGAATGAGAAACCACAGAAATCCCGAAACTTACAAATAGTACCTTTGGTACTTGACATTTATTAACACTCGTAAACATCGTAACTTTGCATTGAATCGTTTAAACGGCAAATATTATCGTGATCGAAACGACCTACTTGTATTAAATATTGCTGCAAGTAAACCACTGAAATCCGGTATTTCTCAAAACGTCCTTTTTCTTCTTCCGGACCTCAGATCACGCTAGGTGGGGTCGGCACAACATATTCTTTCTCCGCACTCCTATCTGACGTCATTACACAAAACGCCTGATGTTAAAATATTAGTTACGCTATCTTAATAAATAATGAATAGTAACACCATTGTACTATTTCAACTAATGTTGTTATAGTAAAATGGCGTGGACTAGTTAACCTTAGTTTAGCTATGTAGTGACTTATCTAGCTATGTATGAACTACCGTCTGATTATAAGATACTTGTAGATTGTTTCTAACAGACTGCAATTAGGTCAATTAATTATATTACAAATACAAGTTTTTGCTTGTTTCTATTTGATAGTAATTTCCTTAAATACGTATACACAGCTCAGGTGAAAAATATAATTTACTGTTAGATTATTTTTGAAAGAGTGCAATAAAACGCTTGCAGACAGCTGTTTATATTATTGTCTTTTTCTAGGGAAAGAAAACTCAGTAAGATTTCTTCTTAGAAATAACTTTATACACAATACTATGAGATAGTAAACATTATATTTATGTCATTTTCAAACGTCATACGATATCGTGACGGACTTTGTAGAAACAAACTGAACCGCACACATGAACACTTTGTCTGCAGCATGTTTAATTTAATGTAGTGTTAGTAGCGCGGCGTGTGACTGTGTCACGTAGCTCGTGGGCTGTGTGTTTCCACTGACGGACGATACGATAATATATATCTACACTGGCATGCAAAAATATTTAAGTAGATGTCAGAGCGCTGATGTTCTGTGGATACATTTGTATATATTTATTAATCAAAAACGTATTCTTTTCTTATTTCTACTATATTAGCCTTGTTATAAATAAATAAATAAATTACTAGTTTAAATTAGTGAGCGAGTTGAATATATTTACCAATTTAATTAGGTAACATTTTTGTAAATACATGTACATAATAAGAGATAGAGGCTTACAGACAAACCGAGTTACGGTTTAAGCTTGTTTATTAATTAAATACCTACTTATATGAAAAAAACCTCCTTTTTTGCTTTAGCTTTCACAAGTCACAACCTTGAAATCAAATATTGGTGTATACAATTATGAATCAATGTTTTGGTTACATTTAGAAAGCAGGAAATGGGCATTAAAAGATGCCATTTGAGTTTCTTACATTTATTTATTTATTTTAAGGTAGGCCTACAGCTTATATAAATACAAAATGGTTAACTAAAATTAAGCAACAAAAAAGCTAATAATTGACCTTCACGGCTTGATGACAGAACAAATATTAGGTTCGCTATGCATTCATACAAATCAAGATATAAAAAAAACACTGATTAAACAATCGTCAATACAACATATACATATTTCTATCATCATACGTTTTCTTTTATTTGATTTAACGTAACTACGTTTTGTAGAAATTGAAAAAGACAAACCGGGAGTTATTGGTGAATGGAAACAAACCCCTGAATAGTAAACTAGAGATCGGAACAGCGACACGGCATTATATCGCGATTATATTGCGCACAACTGACAAATCATGTTAATATATAATACAATGTATGTATTATGTATTCTAATACATTTGCAACGATGAGTTAGACTTTGAACGCTGCGGCACTCGCAATGAACGTTAAATATAAACCGAAAATATCATACAAAATGACGGACGGAATTAGTAGAGGATTGGTATATTTTACTAGAGGTGCGGCTTCACACGGATATTTAACAAAACTTTCATTTTTCATGAGGATCCCTAATTTTTTTGAATATTATATTTCCATCAGGGAATATTAAGGATTCTAATGGTGAAATAAGTTTTCAAATCGGTCCAGTAGTTTCGGAGCCCATTAAATTCTAACCTATTCAATTCAAACAATTAAATGTTTAATTGTTTGAATTGATAAGGTAAACGTAGTGTAGGATGGCGCTATGGCGCTCATTAGGGGAGGCCTATGTCTAGCAGTGGTCTAACATGGACTAATGATGATGTTCTATTCGGTTAGTTTCGCTATGCTCGATTCCCTCTATGCACTGATCATAAAATACCTAACAAAAAGTATTGCTGCGAAATCTATAAAGAGGAAAAATTTGATTGTTTGTTTGAATCGAATAGCCTCCGAAACAACTGGGCTGATTATAAAAATTCTTTCATCATTATAATCCTAAATTTTCTCTGATGAACATAGGCTATGGAATATTTTCAAAAAAGTTAGTGATCCGCATGAAAAAGTAATTTTTTGTTAAATACCCGTGCGAAGCCGGGGCGGACTGCTAGTATTGAATAAATCTTGTTTACTTTCCTATCAATGTACTTGTATACTATTTGTTTATTTTTAATTAATCAATCCATTTATTATTTATGCACACAGATTACCGTAGATCCAACGATTCCATTCAAGGTGTGGGACAGATCTTGAGCGATAAGACCGCCAATTGTCGCTTATTCTATAAATTATAACTTTGTAAATTATTTCTACGGTAAGAGAGCAATACGCCAAGGTCCTTGGCCAAATTAAGGCATTACTTTGACTGAAATCAGCATTGCTACTTATTTTATCATATTACTTAATACGTTGATCAAAGGAAATTTCAAGAATTTCTTTGGGTATTTTGTATTATATACTTTTATTAGGGCTTTGTAATACTTTTAATTCAATATAGGCAGATATGCAAAATGGAGTTAGGTGGCGACTTCGTCTCTCTACCTAAAATATACAGAAAAAAAACTATTAGAGGCATTAAAAATACTCTTCCTGTCCAATGAAATTTCCTTTGTCCAACGTAATACTAAGCTTAAATAGGCGGCGCGGTGATTCAGGTCGAGGTAGCGCCTTAAATCACCCTCAATCAAATAATTATGAACCTTATGTCCCTAAGCTAAGCCCCAATCAGGGGCTAGTTTTAGTTTAAAAAGTTGATATCACATAACTCGCGATCAAACTTATGATTGCCCTATCAGGAGCTGATCAAAAAAGTTTTCTCGTTAGCCGACCGCTCATTTGACAACTTCAAGCCGTGTGAGAGTTAATGACGGCTAGTGTTGCGGAGTGGTTACTTGGTGAAGCTTTAATGACTACGTCAGGGAAGTATTCAACAGATCGAGGTTTCGTGGAAGTTCAGAAAATGAGGGTTTTTTAAATAAATGTATATTTGATTATTGGGAGTAATTTTTAACTGGTATTTATGGCGTATATTTACGTATTGTTCCCGATGTTTCGAAAGATTTACATTGTTACCAGTTCTGAGACTCCGGTTCTGTAGACGGCCGAAGGGTTGTGGTCAGGGTAAGTAAATAAATACGGTAAATACCCGATAAAATAATACCTATAAAAATAAGAGTGACCTAGCAGTCCGCTAATAAAATATACATTTTTAACACTACATGACACATTAATTTGACGACTTCGATGGCGCGGTGGGCGAAGGTCCGCCTGCGACGCAGGAGGTTGCGGGTTCGACTCCCGCCTCGGGACAAATATTTTTACGATCTGCAGATCAGGGTGTTTTGGTAGTTTTCTAAAAAAAAACAAAATAAAAACTACAAGAAATATGACAATAATTGTCACCGCCAATTATTGGCGGTCTTATCGCTCAAGAGCGACCATATCTATCAGACGACCGTGGAGGATCGTTCTGTATGCATTACTATGTAGCTTATAATATTAAATTATTTAAATTCTAATAAATTATCAATAGTTTACATAGATATCTAAATACATGAACATACATATATAACTAGGGTAATAGGGTCTCCACTCAGCGTCTAACTTACCTTAGTCACTGCTACGCAATAAATGACCAATTTTATACCCTAGGTTACTTAAGATATGTATATAGTTAGTATTATTAGCACGGCGAGCGAAGCGAGCCGTGTGTATTCTTCCGGCACGGCCGGCGGGCGAAGCGAGCCGTGCTTTGACCCCCACGACCCCCCAAGAACCAACTCACCTCTCTATTTCATTTCTTTCTTAAGTCACGGGAAAAAGCTAGTAATTAATAAAAGCAGATAAGGATGCGGGCTGGCCTTTAGAAACGTTTATTCTCATAATAGGAACAAATTGTTTCCGTCTTATTTCCAACTTGTACATTCGCCTTAAGCTGAACAGTGAACATTCGGGATTCCTGCAGACACCTAGTTATAGCGTCCTACAACGAAATCTTCTTAACTGGTTATTGTGGGATACACACGGAAGGAAATATGGACGGGGCCGCATTGCCTACGACACGACGACGACGGTAAGATAAAAAACCCAACATTGGAAGTCTTCAAGACGTCAGGTCGCATGTTCAATTAATATCAGATAAGGTTATAGTTAAACGAAGGTCTACGATAAAAATAAAATATTTTCAACAAGATCGGTCCCGGTACGATTACGATTAGGAAACGCTAACGTATAGAACACTTTGTGAAGTCGGACGGTTTGGCCAAGAAATCTCCTGTCATAGAGAATAAGGCCCTCTGAATAGAATAAACGAACCACCAGGTTTGATTGAAATTACTCGAAATATGCCCGCAATAATACTGAAGATGTCTTATGTGCCTATTGTACATTCGTTAAATTTTATGGCGAGCCAGCAGCCCGTGTGTTTCCGCACTGCACAATGGCCGGTTACCGTAACGCCTACACAGCGACATAACGGCAGCATTTAGTAGAATTTGCACTAAGCACTATGCATTTTATTGTGACTACACGCTCCGCCGAGCCCGGACTTTTGCTCCGTTTCAAACTTTGAATTTCGAATTTGTAACTTGCCAGTTTGTTTTTTCGGTGTTTTTATGTACGTTTGAATTTATTTTTAAACGTTTTTCGAAAACGTGGTTGGTATTCTCGATTCGAACAATAATTATGTACAATGCCGACACCATTTAAATATTTATCATTGTATTTATGCATGTGTCCCAAACATCTGTGAATCTCGTGTCATATTATAAACTACTTGGTGCGGTGCGAGGAGCACAGATATTCTGACCAGGCTATAAGTTTTCTTTTATTTTCAGGGTAGCTAAAACTTGATAGCTAAATAGGTTTAGCTCCACTCCACTACACGTAGTTGGTAAATAGTACTAACAATTTACATCTACCTTAAAAATATACAGCATCATTTACAAAATGAGGCTCTCTAAAAATGTATGTTATTACAAAAATACGGCTAGAGCTGGCCGCTTCCTTCAATCTACAAAATACTTACTATTTAAGCGAAATGATTCAAATGTAATGCCGGCTCAGGTTAAAGCTTAAAATGTTATTTTTAAGCATTATTGTAACTGTAGGCAAAGATACATAAAACACAATCAAATCTACTTGATTCTAAAAAGTTAGTTCTTTACAAATAAAATAACAATACTCAACAGAATAAAACAATCACAACTAATATTTACACGAACTATATCTATTTCCTAAAAATCTAAGCCGTCGACAGAACGTAGTGTCCAGAATGCTGTCAGCATTGCCACGTTGGATGGCGATGCCAATTATTTGGCCGAAATAGAAGCCAGCATTCCGATCACCTGTTGACTCTATGAGTAGCTCTTTGAGGTCTTTAATTGCGTGGGCTCCAGGACCCCAAGGGTCTCCACCCCAAATGGTTCAAATAGGTAACCTCAGTCAAGGTTAGCGTATTTCTGCAGTTTGAGGGGCGAAGTCATTACCTCGTATCATCCGAAGGTATTTATAAGGAGAGAGATTTAAAAGGTATCATTGGATTCGTCTTGGCAGTTTCACTTTATTATCTGACTGTACAAAACAGCATTTACCATTGGTGTCCGAAACGTCAGCAAGTCGGCTCCACTGATGTTGTTGCGAAGCCCGCCCTTACAATATAGGAAGGTGCTAAAGTAAATTTATTTATCGAAAAGTATGTTCAAATTAGAAAATTGGTTACCTGTTTAACAAAAAATAAGTCATGTATTATATAAGTCTACAGTACCCATAAACACAAGCTCTGCTTAGTTTAGCGCAAGATGATGCTATTTGTGCATTATTATTATTATTATATTTCATTTCCATGATCCCACAACAGCACAGAGGCCTTTTATAACCGCTATGTACAGCATGTTTTACACATGCTCTACATACTCGTACATAGCGGTTAATATCATCGGTCGCACAATATGATACACAAATATCTCCGCCAGGTGTAGACTATTGCAAAGAAAAAATATTATAAGTAGGTATATTCTAATAGTTACAGATATAATAAAAACACTTGAAAGAAAACTTAGATATCTAATACATAGAATGTTCGTAACGTAATCCTCCACCAGTTTCTACCTAGGTAACAGCTATCAAATGCAAGTTCGCTTGGCCGCACGGACCGGGGGAGCATTAAGGCTCCGGCGAGACGGATGAATTTCCCATAATAATAATAATAATAATAGCCTTTTATTCGGATCTACATAACAAGTTAAATATTAAGTATACAAAATGTGAAAATTTAATTTAAACTTAAAAGTTAGCCTTTAACTGAAGTTAACTCTTTGTAGATCCGTTTGTCAATCGGCAAAGGCCTCCTCCAACCTTTTCCATTCAGATCTTTCTTTAGCCACTCTGTTCCACATCACTCCTGCGACTAGCCTTATGTCCTCGTCCCTGATAATGAATTTCCCATACAAACGTAATAAAATAAATAAATAATGCTCGACAATCCAAACAGGACCTTTATTCTCTATGAAATAGGAAACTCCTTGCCCCAACCGTGTGACGTCACAATTTATTCTAAATACGATTTTGTTTGATTCCACGCCGCTGTCTTGTCATATCTGTGAAACGCGTTGGAATTGGCAATAGTGAATACCTAAAGGTCCAGCGTCATCTAGCCCCAAGCTAAGCAGAGCTTGTGTTATGGGTAGATACTCGATAACTGATATACATACAACATCAACATCATCAACATCACCAGCCTATAATAATCCACTGCTGGACATAGGCCTCCCCTAATGAGCGCCATAGATGGCATCATTATTTGGGGGTTATTGCCCATAATCCCCACGCTCGGCATGCGGGTTGGGGATCGCAGTTCGGTGTAGTTGTTCTGCAGAAGGCGCTGCTGCCCGCCCCCCGCTGTGTTTCAGATTCAGATTCAGATTCAATAACTTTATTTCTTTAGGCTTACAAAATAAGCACTTAGACAAGTCAAATTTCATACAGTTAAGTTTCCCTTAGTCGCCTCTTACGACACCCACGGGAAGAGTTGGGGTGGTGAAATTCTATGCCGGCACCACACGGCACTGACATACATAATGCAATATTATTACAAATATATTATATTTTTTACTATACATAGAAAACGACCAGAACCTGACGAACGACGACCACCCTGAACCAAAATCTGCAGATCGCACAAATATTTCTTCCGAGGCGGGAATCGAACCCGCAACCTTCTGCGTCGCAGGCGAACCTTCGCCCACCGCGCAACAGAGGTCGTAATACCAAAATGATTTGTAATTTCAGCATATTTTCACTATAATCTGCTATTATTTGTATTAGAATAGTATCATTCCACAAGCTTTTTTGAGACTTACCCATCTAGACAAATATTAAGAAAACGTGTTTTTTTTTAATCCGTTTTATTTTAATTTCATATCAGTAGTCGCCGGAGCCTTAAATTCATACATCTAACAGTTTCAAAATAATTGAGTTACGCCCGTACCTAATTCCTATTCTCAATTATATTTTCCAATTTAATTTTCCACTTTTGTTGCTTGGATAATGGATTTCGAGATGATATTTCGTACGGGTGTTAGCAATATTTCTAATTAGATTTTCTGTATATGTGGAGTATGGTTTAAAAGGTTGTAATGGACGAGACGGCAGAGAAACATTGTGATGGAATTTCGTAACATTCGGAACTCACTGTCGGCTTCTGTTTTCTTTTTACCACGATACAATGTGGGTCTCTTCTAGACCATACAGAGGTAAATTGTGTAATATCTTAGTTCTTATAATGATTCACATTTGAGAGAACTATAATCTACTATATCTATAGATCAATCGACTTTTTTATATCTATAGAATATGTAGATTCTAATTTATATATAAATAATCCATATTTAAAAGAACTACAATCTATATCTATAGATAAATCTATCTTTATATATCTATAATGCAATCTATTCTAAATTGCAGTTTATATTAACATAATTATATTTCATTAAACAGAGCTATATTCTATTCTGTCTATACAGCTTGGTTATTTCAGCCAAACTGTACAAAAAAACCTGTTACTTCTAACCCCATCTTCTAGTTTGCATATTTTTACTACGTACAATATTTCCATATTGTAATTGTAACCAAGAACCTTAACCTTGAAATCCACTTATTTCCGCTTTAGGACGACAAGATTGCCCTGATAAGGGTTAAGGGAGCAGCAAAAATGCTTTTAAAACCGTGCCGAGTTTGCCGGCGAAATCGACTTATGGCGAATTTGTCTACAACTTTTAGGGTTGTCTCTAAGTAACGATGTTCATATACTCGTATGTAATTCCGATATTAAAATTGGATTTTAAATCGTTATTTAATGTAAACTTATGCTTGTAATCAATTGTATAAAGTAAAAACAGAAAGTATTACTATGACAAGGCTTAAAACCCTTTTAAAATTGTAACTCATACTAGTATTGTCGCTGTATTCTTTTATTTTACCGTTGTATAATTTACAATTTAATTCGGGTAAAATTCATATTTTTTCAGAAAATTTAGTCTTTAATCTTTAATTAGGAAATATGAATTAATCATGTTGTTATCTGATTAAAATCAAGGAGGTCTCGTAGTGACATCCCTACACTAACAAAGTTTCCTCGAAGCTGCCCTAAATAAATAATATGATATTTCACGACATTTTGAACTTCATACTCTTTACTACAATTTAGCCCAGTTTTACCCTTCTCCCTTCCCCCTACTTGATACAGGGTGTTGTTATTAACTTTGTATAATAATAAGGTTTCATTATAAATAAAAATATTTTTTTCTATTGTAAAACTCTTTTTACAGTAGAAAAAAAAATATTTTTATTTTTCATAAACCTCTGTTTATGTTTAGTATCATAACCTTGCGTATTCGTGAGTCTATTATTCATTCTATTTGCGCTGTTCATTGGCTTATTTTCTTTTGTTTATTCGTAAGTTCAAAATGAACAGCAAAACGCAAAGACTTGCGAAAAAGAGATAATCCGAGGTAACCGAGGTAATCCGCATTACACTGTTATACGAGCAACTTACTTTTATTCGGATTTATTTGACAGACTTCCTATGGAAACTGTGAAGTTATTGTAATATAGTCCTGGTCAATCCAAATCGGAGAAGTAGTTAGCTCAGGGCACAGACCAACTGGTATTAATATGGATCAGTCGATCGAGCTACCTGGTTTGTTTGCAATAGTCTGCAGTTAGCGCAATTGTTTCAATTGTGAATACCTACTAAGAAATCTTAGATAGACGATCTGCATTTTATTCACCAAAAAACGTGCTGACTTAACAGCAACGACGTTGTGAAAATGTTCAACATTTATTTATTTTGCCCACTCTGTATTTGTGGAAATTCTCTTGGCATCATGAAAGTGGGGAAAAATAAGTAAGTACGGTGGGACGTTGAGTGGCAACATTCTGAAGTGACTTTAGGTAAGTGGTCCCCAAGAACAATCTCCTCAACTTTGGATTTTTATGATATATGAAATATAGCATTTCTTAGTTCTACCAAGATATCAAAATTTATTTAGATAGGTATATTGACATTGTTGACATTATCAAACTTCCTGTTCCCAACAGGATGGGAAAGGCAAGGCGCAGGCTGATAATGATAAAAGGAGGCTTATACCCAGCGGTGGGTGACATAAAGGCCTGTCTTGGTGATGATATTACTCCATATAATAATTATAACTTGGATTTACATTTTATATCTTTTTACCTAAAAATCTAAGCCGTCACCAGAAGGCAGAGTGCCACAACTATCATCGTGCGTGACGTACAAAGACATTTAAAGAATGTGGGCCGAAAACTAGGGACGAATATGGCATAAATCGTCCAGAATTCTGGCAGCATTGTCACGTTGGATAATATAAGTTAAAATGTATCTAAGACAATAAATACTTAGTACCTGTTTAGTAAAGTATTAAGTGAATTTTTCTTTTCCTATTTATCAATTGATGATAAGAATTTATTATGTTTTTTTACAATTTTAATTGCGTTTCTAGGGTCATACGGGTCTAAGGGCCTATATAGACGGGCAGTTTGAAGCAGTCAGGCTTGACTGATTGAAGCTGTGACTACATAGTGAACTATCATATGTTCGAGAAACGCTTCAATCTGGGGATTGAGTAGTGAACTACAGGCTTCTACTTACAGACACAAACGGATCTGCTCGAGCAGCTCTCAAGCATTATGACAGTTCACTATGCAGTCACAGCTAGAAGCACAGTCACAGCTTTAAGCAGTCGCAACCTGACTACTTAAAAATGCTCGTGTGTATAGGCCCTAACTTGAGCTTTTCTGACATTTCAGCAGCGTCGTGTGGTTTAGAATGGAGGAAGGGGTTGATGGCGAGATCTCATTCAATATATTAGTAAGGAAGTGCATAAAGACGAGCTTCTGTTCATAATGGGCAGGTGCCACAAAGGCCGAGTATTATGGTGCTGCCTGCCGCGAAAGTTTAAAAAGATGTAACAAAAAATATAATTACTCGATCTAATCTTTATAAATCTCAAGACCAAGCATAGAGGATAGATGCTGCCGCCGCCACTCTACAGCATATAAAACTCTAGAGCACCATTGAGTGAGTTTAGATAGGTTTTTAAAAAATAACAACAAAAAAACGGGTGGATGTGATTTTTATCTCGATTAACACCTTTGTTTGACATTGTTGACGAAGCACAGCTTGTAATATGGGTACTTCATTAGATGACTTACTTATTACTTTGACCGACATAGAAAAAAACCCTGAAAAAATATCTGCAGATCGTACAAATATTTGTCCTTAGGCATCCCGCAACCTCCTTCGTCGATGACGGACTTTCTCGCTACAGATGTCGTCAATATATGTAGTGGCAGCACGTTACTAATCGGGCGCTCAGCAGGTATTATCTGAATCGATCACGGGATCTGTAATAAGATCTGCGCCGCACAATGAGGCCGCTTTGTCCGATATGGGGTTCAAGAGAAGAGGTAAAATGCTGCTGGAATCATATCCAAGAGAATTAAGGGTTTTAATGGCATCGTTTATCTTTTATCAATATAAATTCTGAAGTTAGGCCTTGTGCGAAAAGTAGTCCATCTCAAGCAAGCGCACGAGTGTTGCATTATATGAGGCTCGAACATCTTGATAGACTGAATAAAAAAAACGCAGGACAATGGACACAAATAACGTCACTAATTGATTCCTTAAACGTTTATTTTGCCGTACATTTTGTAAATAATTTACAAAATGTACGGCGATACGATGTCATTTTTGAAACGACAATATTTTTGTTCTATGCCTGGCTTATGCCACTGTAAAAATACATAACCAAAAAGCAAAATTAAGTCCAAAAAGCAAGAATACTACAAAACTATTATTGCAGGTAGGTACCCTGCAATAATAGTTTTAGTTTAGAGCGACCAACTTATTGTAAAAAACAGCATCCAATATTTTGATGGTGTTTAAAACGTCAGTTAAAAATTAATTTAAAATGTAAAGTGACAAACGTGTGTACCAAAAGTCAGTAAGCCTATTATTATAAAGGCGAAAAGCTTACTAATTATAAATCCTGCTAAGAAAATTTTAAAGGAAACTTGGCGTCGTAACCGACAAAATAATTATCTCCTTTTGCCAACCTGTATGCGGCATTTTAGGGTAACAATAGCACAGATATTCTCATTAGCAATTTTGTGCTAACTTAATGAGACTGGGATTATAAGCACTTGAACTAAGGGGCGTATACACTGCCCTACTTGTCAGACAAGGTTCAGGAAACTAGTTAGTTATGGGCTCTTTTTTATTTTGGCCTTGGCTTTGAAAACTAGTGATGGATATTTTATTGAAATAAACATTTATGCTCAAAAAAAATGTTCCAAAAAATGATTTGGTGACTAATTAGTGCTTATTTAAAATAATCTGTACCTTTTTAAATATCAATTGCAGTTTATTAGTCTTGTTAAAATTTTAAAATGGATTTGACTTATTTTATAGTTTTGATTGTTTGTTATACAGGGTTGTTTAAAAAAACTTAAAATACAGGGTGAAAGTAGGTGATACGTAGTTAACGGGGTCATCTATGTAGTAATTTAATTATAATCTTTTTTTACTTTACTTTTATATAGCCGTGATAACTTTCAATAAGCTTTCTATGTTTAAATTTAATAAATTTATTAACCTGTTAATTATACGCCACTGGTTTTCTTTCAAATAAATAAATGACCGATTAAACAAAATATTCTTTTCTTTACTTATTAGTTTAATTAGTTTTTGCGAAATCCAAAACATACCACAAGTTCTGAATTTTGTAGTGGATTCCATAGTTAGTTGGCTAACATTAGTCAGATACTAAGTCTAAAAAAAAATCCATCTTACCAGCATGCGAATGCTGCTAACTAGCACAATAGCATCCAATAACTAGTGTAGTGTGTACCCTGCGAACTCATTCAATTAAGCCCTTCGGCGAATGGTTATAGATTCAAAGGGTTTTTATTGTTTCCATGGATAAAGAGAGAGGGATTTGGAAACGATTAAGGTATTTGAACATTGTGTGTTATGTTTTTCAATTGAAATTGCCTCGAAGCGCTTTATGTCGTATTTGTTAAAAAGGTGCAATACGAGAATCAGGTAAATTTAAGGTAAAAGTTTTTCGGTCGCATATTTGCTCAAATATTGTTATAATTACAACGCTGTCGGGTACCGGTCCTATCTGTCCAAAGGTTGCCTGGAAGATTATTTTGATGCAATACAGAAATATTCTATTGTACTTTACCTTAAAATTATTGAAGTTAACAAAATTCAAACTTTATTTCCCAGTATTTACTTATATACACATAATTTTTATTATGTGACGTATCACGGTCAAGCACAGTCAATACTAATATAATAATTAATATTTGATATTTGAATCCTCTTCTCTTGTAGAAAATAATTCTTGTACTAGTGTTTTCTATGTCTAATAAAATACATCTATATAGGTATCTAATGTATTGAGAAAAAAAATCAATCAGAACAAGGTAGTATTTATTGTGATGTAAAATGCGCGTCACAATTAAGTACCCTCCTGGTATACAAACTACACTCGAGAGCAATGAATCCGGGTCACTCAAAGAATCCAAAAAATCTCGGAAAGTAAGAATGCTAGGTTAATGCAATAAATTGTATTTAATAGACAATTTAATACTCCTTAAATGAAAGTTAAAAAAATATGAGTCACCATACATTTTATTTACACAAAATTACATAAAGAAAAAAAACTGCTGATCTCTCCTTAAAACAAAAATAGGAAACATGAAATTTTTGAACTTTATGACGATTTTCTTGAATTTCAATACTTCGTATTACCTCCTCGTGCTTCCATTACTGCGTTTACGCGGTTTGGCATGCTGTACACCAAGTTCCTTATACGATTTTGGGGAATATTCTCCCATTCCTCTGTGAGAGCAATTTTGAGCTCAGGAAGCGTGATTGGGGGAGGGTTTCGTTGTTTTACGCATCTCCCTAGCTCGTCCCAAGCATGCTCGATCGGGTTGATATCCGGGCTGCGCGCTGGCCACTCCATACAAGTAATGTTCATCTCTTGAAGGTAGTCATTCACAATCCTACCTGTATGAGGTCGGGCATTGTCATGCATAAATATAGCATCCTCACCCAAATTGACCATAAATGGACCAACGTGTTCGTTGAGGATTTCTTCCACATATCTTACGCTAGTTAAAGAGCCGTTTTCTATGATCACCAGCTCTGTGCGACTTTCAGAGGAAATTCCGGCCCACACAAGTACAGACCCACCACCGTAGGCTACTTTTTCTTCGATGCATGCTTGCTTGAATCTTTCCCCTGGTCTTCTATACACTCTGTGTCTTCCATCGTGCTTGTAGAGCATAAATTTTGATTCGTCGGAGAACAATTTATTGCATTAACCTAGCATTCTTACTTTCCGAGATTTTTTGGATTCTTTGAGTGACCCGGATTCATTGCTCTCGAGTGTATTTTCGACTACTTTTAATTCCCTTGTAACTTGTCACAATTTTTCACAAGCAAGAATTTTTCAGGCCGCCGCCGCTCAGGATCGAACTGCCCTTCTATAATACTCAAAGTCTGAAATTCACAAAAATAACAACTATTGTGTCCCACATACATTGAGATAGGGGGGGGGGGGGGTACTTATATGTGACGCGCACTGTACTTTAGAGCAAAATCCTCATAGAATTATAAGAGTACGTGGTATAGCGGGCGAAGGTAAGCCTACTACGCAGGAGGTTGCGGTTTCAATTTCCGCCTCGCGACAATTATTTAGAGAAAAAGCGTACGTCAGTAAGCGAAACAATGTATATAATTTCCATAGAATCCGCAAGCGGGTTCTTTATGGGCAATTATTTCGCAAATGCAATATCATTAAAAGCTACTTCTATACTTTACACCAAAAACCGCACTCTTATGTTATTATGAAGCAAACCAACTTAGCTTTGACGACCACTGTTACGCGGTGGGCGAAAGTCCGCCTGCGACCCAGGAGGTTGCGGGTTCGATTTCCGCCTCGGGACAAATATTTGTACGATCTGCAGATATTTGTTCAGGGGTTCTGGTTGTTTTCTATGTATAATAAAAAAATATCTATCTATTTAATAATATTGTATTATGTATATCAGTCAGTACCCATAACACAAGCTCTGCTTAGCTTGGGGCTAGATGATGCTGTGTGGATTGTCCAGCATTATTTTATTTATTATATTCTATACTTTCCACCAAAAACGCATCCTTATTTTACATAACTAACCAAGTTATACTAGTAAGCCAACTTAAGTATTTCCTCAGCCGCAACCCTACGTCTGCTCCTTTTGCGCCTCGCGAGCAATCCTTTTAATGTATAAATAATATTATTTTCTCGTTAGCTGCATTATCTCTGTAATTAGATATGTTCGTTGCCGTGTATTATTTCAGCTGTTTGCTGACGGATTATAAACGCTGCTTCTGTGTGGATTATCCCGGGCCTATTGCGCAAGACGAGTGATTAAATGTAAGTAACACTTTACTAATATCTAATCAAATAATAATAATATTTACTAAAAATTTATAGACCCTGAATGTATAAACACACTAAATTAAATCCTTGAGATATATTTTATTTAAAAGAAACATTCCTTTATTTAGGAAAAGAAACAAAATTGATTGAATTCAAATGTTTTATTAAATTAGCTTGCCTCACCGTGATTGATTCCCGGGTGAGGCAACTAGCATTACAAAATGAGCAAGTATTTATTTTTTACATTTCAAAAACAAAATATTATTCTATTATTTGATAGGATCAATGTTAGGATAAAAGATAAAATCTCTCTTATAAATATTTGGTCTAAGATCTTTATATTATATCGGCAGATACGAACCCTTGATAATCTTGTTGGTGTGAAATTATCTATATTGCTGCCCGACTAGTTATGATACGTACCTGACCTAGTTTATATAATACTTGGGTCAAATTGACCCTACTCACTGATCAGTATTATGTCACTGATCAAATACAATTTTAAGACTAAATTTATATCAGTAAATTTTGTCATTGATCTGTTAAAAACCCCGACCAGTTTCTCGATTTCTCACCAAAAGAGTGCACAAATATCTACGAAATAATATGAAAGAACAAAAAAAAAAATACCAGAGGAAAATTTTTATGCCTTATTTTATAAAAATATGTAGCTTTATCCGTATTTATACTTGGAGGCAGTCATAAAAAAAAAGTGTACCCAATCACAAACAAACACTCGAAAACTAAAATTATAACTCACTTCTAGCGGGTAGAGAAAACAAGACAATCATCAATCGTCTTTTGTTTCGTCGGGCAAAAGTCAATGCTTCAAAGCATCTCTTTCAAATACTTATTCCGAGTGATTTGTGGAGGTGGAGACATAATTGTATGAAAAGTTGACAAATAATAATATTCTCCAAAGAGAATAAAAACCACTACGTTCTATTGGTATCGTCATTCGTTTAAACACTAGCTATGCTGTAGCCAATCTCATTGTATAATGTTTGAAAACAACTCTTGACGTAAAATCCGACTTCACTTGTTAAAAAATTATTAAAATTTGCATTACAGCTTACATACACTTTGAGTAGTGCAAATTCTGTCCCAAAATCTACAACACAAAATTATTACGCTTTCTGTTGTCCCATACTAAACCTAAAAATCAATTATTACAATAGATTTTTGGTTAAGTATAGGGACAATGCTAAGAAACATTCAGTTTGGCCAGCGTATAGTAACTACATACATACCTTTACCACTGCTCCCAAGAAAACAATCCGATACAAGTCACGTCTCCTGTGGTTTACGCTCCAAAACGCAGCCTGGATCTTAACAGAAGTTCTCGAAATCAGAAATAGCCAAGTTTTGGGACCCAAAGCATTCGTTACGACATTGTCATCATTGCATCCATTAGCTACCAGCTGCATTATTATATTATTATACTTAGGATTAATGAATTGGTTGAAATCCCTGGTCGTGCCAAAAAAATCTTACTGGATTTTTTTTAGGAAGATAATTTCACAGTAACCCTAAGTCAGGTTCGCGGTGTGACACCCTTGTCCTTCGGAAAGCACGTTAAACCGTTGGTCCCGTGCCTGACCTCTCCCCGTGTGTGTATCACTACATAGTATAAAACAAATCGTTTCGCGCTGTCTGTCTGTGTGCACATATGCTTACACACAATAGATATTGATGCGGTTTTTTTTAAATAGGCAGGGCGATTCAATAGGAATGTTTATGTATAACATGCACCCATGCAAAGACGGGGCGGGTCGCTAGTTTCTCTATAATTGATTAAAACTATATCACTAGCTTAATAATCTAGGTTTGTCATACAACAAGGAAGGTCTACAAATCCATAAGAATAAAAACCTGTCTATTTTTCTTCTGGTATAACAAAACAAAATATGAAACCTCCAACACGCGATGGCAGTCTGTAAATCACACTATAATCTTGTTTTTACGTGGACCAACTGTATATTCGGTGTGAAATAGAGCTGGAAATACATTTATTATTGTGACCTTTAACAGCTAAATGATAGAGCAGGTAGAGACAGCGACAAAATGCGTTGGACACAGAAAGGCATTAAAGGTTTGCACTACATAAAAACGCGCACTTATTCATAGTAGCCTAACTTAAAGCGTTCATATTTCTAAGTCTTCTTCTATTGACTTAAGTTAGACTGCACACTTCTTAGCAACTGTTTTAAGTTAAAAGACCATTAATAGACACATTTACAGTGAAAATAAAAAAAATCAGTGAAGAGAAAATTATTTACAGGCTATTTGTAATTTTATAATAATTTACAGTATTAAACTTGACTTGTTTAAGTGCTTATTTTGTAAGCCTTAGACATAAAGTTATTAAAATCTAAAAGACTTATGGTACTTCAAGCGCGTTTCCCGCGACCTGTAAGTTAGTTATCTCAGGCTGATATAGTCGTCATTTTAGCCAAAAATAAGTCAACCAGGCTATTCCGGGCTAGAAGCTCGTAAATGCCTTCATTTCATAACATGGCAAACGTGTGAGGCCTTAATTAACTACTCAGGAACATTTGAAAGGAAACCCTATTCAGCGATTTAGTCATTGATTGTACCCACAAGTCAGTTGGTTATATTTAAGGCCTATTTAGGACTACGAGGTATGAAATCCTAGAGGATATGGGGTTTTATAAGTAAAATACTCGACAGAATCGCACCAAACGAAACTTACCGTTACCGCTCTGAAATCGCAGAAGATACCGCGCCGTTTTATTTTAAAACAATTTAACTTCAACTTCTTTATTAATGGCGCTACTGCTTTTCGCGACTACACCAAATTCAGTGTCAGAGTGTCATAAAGTCATAACATTGAAGACAGAATATTATCGGTTTCATCAAATCATTAACTCATAACGTCATAAGCCTCCCCTAATGAGCGCTATTAATAGGTGGCATTATTTATCATTTCGTGACTATTGCCCAAATGATAAAATAATCATCTTCATCAACATCTTGACTCCATACGGCAATATGAAAAGTGAACTGCCATTTTGATATTGTTAACCATCAACAGAAACTCAAACGAAAATTTCGAATGCCAGTGTCGCCGGCCCATTTTATTGTGTAAACCGCTTTAGGTATTATGTCTGTGATAGGGCTTAAAACTTTCTAACAATTTAGTCTCTAGTTTCTAAAGCCTAAAATCTAGACTAGATAGTTTAAAAGTTTGAAGACTATCACTGACCGGTCCATCTCAGATTCACTGACCGGTCCATCTCAGATTCCAATGACCAAATAAAAGTAACAAAGAATTCATTATGACTGAATGTACATAAGCTGGTTAACTACGAACCTATTTAACCGTTCAGCATCACCAAGCAGCGTATCCCTTACCACCTCCGCCCGCCCCGAGCGATCTCAGCGCGTTCTTTGCGCGCTACGCGTCGCAGTGAGCGCATAGAAGCGATACGGGCGCGACATGAGTCTCACCCTGATGAAGTCCGGGATGAAAGGTCCGTAAGGGATGAAACGTTTGTGTTCTTCCAACACAAAATTGATTCCCCAAGACCGTGTCCATAGTAGGGCCTGAATTCCCCGTTCATCACGCCTCCCCATTGATTACCACACGGCGATGCGACTCGATCCCGAGACGATTCCGATCGAGTGACGCTCGAATCGAATCGAGCCATTTGTTCTGCTATCGATTTGTTTTTTAAGTAGGTAGGTAGAAAGAAACAAAACACCTACCATTCACCTGAGTGTCGATTACCCTCATTATTTTCATTTGTTGTGTAAATGCTAAAATTTTGATTTTTCGCCCCTACACATCTTATAATATAACTTTTTTTTATAATCTAATTAGTAATATTTCAGACAGCCCTTGTGGCGCGGTGGGCGAAGGTCCGCTAGCAACGCAGGAAGTTGCGGGTTCGATTCCCACCTAGGGACAAATATTGGTACGATCTGCAGATTTTTGTTCCGGGTGCTCTGTTTTCTATGTATAAATGTGTTCTAAGTATCCTATCAGTCATCTAGTACCCCTTCGAAAACTTAAAATGTCTGTAAAAAAGAATCAGATGCTGCAGATCATGAAAACATGTTTTGTTGTTAGATGGTTTAGTTTCATTTTAATGAAATAGAGTAAAAAAAAACAATTTACTTTGACGATGTTCCAATTTTATCAATTAACTGCTAGTATTTTATAAATGGGAGTATTATAGACTGTTATGTCAATTAAACACTATTATAGATAGCCTATGTCTATTAAAGACTATTATAGATTGCCTATGTCTATTAAAGACTATTATAGACTGATGATTATGATGATTTCATAAATTGAATCCCCTTGCTGCGTCTTTAATTCAGCCTTTGAATGTCACGGGATATGACTAAAGAGATGTGTCAGATGTTCATTCCTATGTTCCGCCTTAATTTCCTTACCTAGCACTATTTTTAAGGCTTCGTTTGCAATCTCGGATTCATCTGAATCCGAGATTGCCATATTAACGCTTGGCAGATGCCAAGCGTTAATATGGCAAATCTCCATGTGGCGATGTCTCCTGATAAGGAAATTGACTAAGATGGTGAGGGCATCTTACCACTTTTAAATGTTTATATTTTTCTAATGATAACGATAATGGTTAGGACATTAATCACACTTAATTTAAGCCAGCTTTCGTACAAGTGTCTAACAAAAATTTAATTCTTGAAAAGTTTGGAAATAATTAATTTACGAAAATATCTAATTGATCACAAGAAATAAAGTATCGGGAGCGCTGTCAGTGCACAGCGGGAGTGAGAGCGGTTTTTTTTTATTAAAACAATTCGGATTCGGTCGCGTGTTCTTGTACTATCCCAAAATCCAAAAAAACAATAAGTGCCATAAAAATGGCCGCCATATTGCTTTGTGCCATGCCGTCAGCTGTCTGATCAGCTATTAGTCTACTCAGCCGTATGACGTCATAACATGGCCAACGGTTACTGTTTCATGAAGTTTAAAACTTTTAACGTGAACCAAAAAGGTTACAAAACTTAAAAACAAATTGCATGAGCTATTTCAATAAGAGATATTTATTTTTTTATGAAGCGAATACAAAAAAAAAACAGTTTTACACTTGACTCGAACAGTAATACCTATTTATCGTAAATACGTATATTCCCTGTACAATTAAGCAATGAATTTTATATACCTAACTCTCCATTCGCTGAAAATTTCACTTCGAAATTCGAGATATATTGTGATGGAACGTGAGTTAGAACTTTTTTAATTACAAACCTACTTGGCAGGTAAAGGGTTGAACCTTGGTCGAACTCTTTTACATAAATTATCATTCTGAAGGTATTTTGGAGCCTATATTGGCAGATTTGGCAGGCAACGTGAGGGGAAAAATACCGTACCTACGTATTTAATTACTATAAATCCGAAACTTTTGATGTTTAGATAGATGTATGCATGGGTGTATGTTTCTTCTCCACGTACATACTTCTGACATAGTTTGTTCGCAACAGTCTGCAGTTAGCTCAATTGTTTCAATTGTAAATACTAGTTTTTTATTTAGAAAGATCATTGTAATTTTATTTGATAATAAAGGATTTTTGCCCATCTGACATACTCAATAACCAAGTTACAATTGAAACAATTCAGCTAACTGCAGACTGTTGCAAAAAATCTACTCAGTAACTTAAAGGCGCATCAACCTCAACTCTGTGCGAAAAGGCTAGACATATGATTTTGCGTTCATAAGAGCGGGACAGCGCATTGCAACGCAAGTCCAAAAATCAAGTTTTAGCTTATTATCTATTAATTAGGACATTATTTGAAAAAACCGAAACATATAACATTTTATTATACTTAATTCTATTACCACGCTTATTGTCAAGATCTGAACGTCTGTATTTATTAAGAAATTTAGGTTTTAGTAAAAATTAAGATTTTTTTCTATCGAGAAAATTTTATCGAATCGTGTTTTCGAAACATATGATCGATAGATTAAGTCCTGAACTTTACCATATATCAATTTCAAAGTTAAATATTCAGTAGTTTAGACGATATGGACATCCGGCGGAGTTGAAAATTAGCAGTTTGAGGTAGTATACACTCTTAACTGTTCCATACTACCCGTCAGAGCGTCCCCAAGATGCTGGCTGCATTGCCGTATGGCAATGCTGATGCGCTGCGCCATATTCCAGCTGACCAGCTCTCGGGCCACACGTCGCTTCGACTACACGCTCAGTTAATAATAAAAATATTTATCAAAAAGTCCTGAAATATGTAAATATTGTACTTCAAGATTTCAATTAAACGACGAAATGGCGTTTAATCGAACAGTTTATTGGAATTCATCTGCTTCGATTGCATTGGTTTTCTCGACGAGTTCATTTTTTAAAGACATTTTTTGCAAAATGTCTTTGGAGATTACGCAGTAATCTTGACAATAACCAAACTGCAATCCGTACATAATTACTTAAAGAACATTAACTGAAAAAAAGTGGCCAATTTCTCTATGTTATTGCTAGTACAGTAGATTCTCGAAGTCAAAATCAAGCGGCAGGCCCGCCTTTAGGGAAATATTTATGGAAGCTAGAACAATATTTTGTTTCCCATTTCAGAAATAACAAGATAGCGCGTGAATTAAGGATAAAATATACTGTTGATAACAGGAATTTAAAGCAACTCGAAATTTAGATTAGTAGACGCTAAATTCATTACACTTTAGGTGACTTTAGTGTATCTAAGGTTTGTTTATGGTTCCTGAACATAATGTTAATAGATTAGATAGAATATTACGATACCTCGTCACCGTTATGGAACCTGCACAGTTTACATAGTTTAAGATGCAAATTAAATATTTTTTTGTTTAACTATCAGCAGGAAAAGGAAAGTTTTACACACTGTGTCTTAGAAATATTTGATAAAGTTTATCTTTTAAAACATTAAAAGAGGTATTATTTACTTTCCGAGTCTGGATTGGTAAACACTGACTTATTCATAATGTTCTGCTCACCTAAAACAGTTACTAACTGGTATTTCTCACTCTAACTTACGTCAATGGAAGAACTGCTGAGACTGACTGCGAAATAGCAGATTTACGTTAACAAACTATTATGAATAAAAGGGGTAATCTTTTGATACTTTTTACAGTAACAGCAAAATTATACGAGTTTTGAATAATTATTCTTATGTTGTGCGGCAGCGGAGCAACCCATTTATGCTGCAACCTAAGGTTAAACAATAACAATAACAACACAAAACTAACTAAGGCCAATTTCGAATTATGACCATTTCTTAATTCTGACAAGCAGCCTTCTTATCTTGATCGAATATTTAATGTCAAAACAACATAAGGCCCGTTCCCACCGGAGCACGATCCGAAACGTCCCCTAAAGATGTTATTAGTACATAACCGATAGGCCTATTACAATTTATGGGCCGAGATAGTGGGGCCATTTAAAGAGTTTTATGTCACCCCCTGGGGGAGTCTTAGTAGGTGTCTATGAGGATTTTTTCGAAATTAATGGGGTAAATAAAATTTTATTTCCGGGACTCTTGACATTGGAGTTTTGTTGAGAATTAGGTACCAAACCTTGTGATTATTTTGGACCTATGGTAAAATATATTCTTAACGGCACATAATATTAGAAGTGAAGCCCTAAAATACAGCCAAGGCTAGTTTAGGACCCTACGGATTCAATAAAACACTGAAACTTTGTTATTGTGTCGAATAAATAATTTTTATGAGTTTTTTTTATGTTTTATTAGTTATAGTTCGGTTACCGTGCAAGATCAATAAAATTCAATAGTACCTAAATAAATAAATAATGTCGGACAATCCACACAGCATCATTTAGCCCCAAGTTAAATAGAGCATGTGTTATGGGTACTAGCTAGATGACTGATATACATAATACAATATTATTACATAGATAGATATTTTTTACTTTACATAGAAAACGACCAGAACACCCTGAGCAAATATCTGCAGATCGTACAAATATTTGTCCCGAGGCGGAAATCGACCCCGCAACCTCCTGCGTCGCAAGCGGACCTTCGCCCACCGCGCCACAGAGGTCGTCTCAGCTTTATTATTTATTGATGGAAACTAAGGGTTCTTTTTCTCTAGGCTTACCAAAACTTGTTTCTTTGATTGGTTAGCAACGAGCCTATTTCTTAGAAGGGCAATTATGCGATGAGCTTTCTTTCCGAGAACTACCTAAGTAATTTCTTGGTTCATCAGGCAAAACCCTCTTTTTTTACATAACCCATATAGAAAGAAGAAAGAAAATTTTATTCAACGGAAATCTACACAACTCTTTATTATTAATATCGAATCAAAATGCTTCATTAATAATTAAGACTAAGTAAATAATAAATAATGTTGAACAATCCACACAGCACCATCTAGCCCCAAGCTAAGCAGAGCTTGTGTTATGGGTACTAGATGACTGATATACATAATATAATAGATTTAATACCTACATAATTATTTTTTACTACTACTACTGCTCTCCGCGTCTGTCTGTCTGTTTATCCGCTCCTTTGGTGATGGCTGTTCAGCTGTGGACCCTTGTGGGCTAGTAAAGATGATTAGTTAGGTAGGTTTTTAATAGATTAGGGTATCTACCTTATTTGGTTAACCCGTAAATGATTTTCGTGCGGTCACTAATATCTGACCAAAGGTTCAGTTTCGGCCAGTTTCAGTCTCAGTTTCGGTTTTGACCGAAAACGTGTCCAATCCAAGCCGCGCCAAAACTTATTGAAATTTACATATTGATAACATTTCGATCTGTTATTCTGCTCTCTAAAAAATTCTAATAAATTGCATGATTTGTGATTTGTTGTTCCTATTTCGCATCGCCTCTAACTATTTTTAGTAATAAACTCCAAAACTAATGATCAGATTTTGATAATTCTTTCACAAATAAGTACCTGGGCTTACCAATAGGTACTTATCATTAATCCCTGAGTGACACGTTTTTTATCTAAATATCACATAAGCAAAACCACGCGCGGATGCTTCTAATGAAAACAATATACCTATAGACCTTTAAGGTGCCCATAATACATACTGAGTACTGACTACTGAGTAAACGGTTGAAAGATCGTAACGAAATGAACGAATGAGTGAATAAGAAGCAATTTAGGTATATTTAAAGCAGACATCTAAAAGTACTGTCAACCGCATAAAATATTAGTATCAAGATTTGCATCAATATCATATTTTCCCAATTCTACAAGACAAAGATATTATTGAATACCTCTATTCGTTAATATCATTAAATCGCTACATAGTATAAAACAAAGTCGCTTCCCGCTGTATGTCTGTTTGTCCCTATGTACGCCACGGATTTTAATGTGGTTTTTTAATGGATAGAGTGATACAAGAAGTTTTTTGTCATTGCATCCGTACGAAGCCGGAGCGCGTCACTAGTAAAATATAAAATAATCTATTCAAAACAAATTAGGTTTAATAGAATAACAAATAGAACTTAATCTTGTATTTTATGAGATAAAATAATGCACTTGCCTGAACTAGGTAAAACCTGTTTTTCAGGCAAATAGGGTACCTACTGATAATAAACAAATAATTCAAAAGACCCTGTATATAAAAATTATGCATTGCTTAAAATTACTTATGCTAAATACACTAGATAAACTAGTTTTAATATTATAAATAAAATAGTAATAGGGTATTCGGCCTGAATTCACTGGTTGGGTTTCAAGTCAGACAATAGGGCTGCAGGCGGAACTTTCTAAACTGGAAAAATATTGAAATAATTTTTTTTTCAGAAGACACGACATCCCTAAAATAAATAAAAAATACATCGAAATAATTTCTTCACAGCCCAAAAATATAATTGTATGCACGCAGTACGACATGCACGCATAAGTATGCACTGATGAGAAAACGCATGCGGTTTAAACTGCACGGCTGCGGTGGCTTAGGTCAGGATGATGATGTTTATTCATGAAAACCTGCAACTGCAGCTTTTTAAACTACGCCAGCGCCACCTCAAAGTAACAACAAAATGACAGCCAACCGCGCGGTTTGACCACAGTGGGTAAAAAAGCAAAGGTTTCGATCAAACATTATTCAGTACTTGCTGTAAAATATAAAGTCTACCTCTCCGACTGTACTTACGTCTTTTAAGGCTCTATTCGAGAACCTCGTGACCTGGTTTCGTGGGGAAATAAATTTGTTTTAGAGTAAATTATATTTTTATTTAACTTCTAGCGAAATTGTCGGTTAAACTGGGTTTACGAGACTTGTATGCAATGTTTTCGTCGTGTCAAGTCAATATTAGGCATATGAGCGATGTATTTTGTTCGTGCTAGTGGTAACTATACCTATCCGTTATTCATAATACTTAACTACTCTTTATTCCTAGCGTTATAGAACCAGCAGATCACCAAAATCCTGGATTGACGATATAGCCACAGTAACCGGAGTTACATAGAGCAGATTAGCTAGAGATAGATAATCATGTCCAAGAGTCCTGTAAGGTCTAAAGGAAATAAACTTGCACCGCACAAATGGTACTTACACCTTAGATATTAAATAGAAAATTTAATTACTGAAAAAACATAAGGACTGAAATTGTTGCACAATGGGCGGATTTAAAGCTAAGAGCAATATTGTTCAATTTACAATAGTAATAGGTCGGCTAACTTGAAGGATTTATATTTTGCCACAAGTCGGAAAAAGCAATAGGTACACTACTTAGCAACTGTTTTAAGCAGACCATTATGAATAAGGGGACAAACTTTAAATGCAAAAAAAAGACAACGTTCTGTCGAGTTTGTTAATCTCTTGATTTGATGTTAAAACTTCCTGTATAAATGCCCTGGTAAATTTATTTTCAAAAATACTTATCTGCTTTCAAATGGTATACAAAGCCGTTTTACGAAGATTAGGGCAGAATCCCCACTCCCCATATATTTCCCGGGATGCTTTATCCCCGTTTTGTCCCATAACAAAACCCCAAAGTACCCTAAAAAGCCGATAGGGAAAGAATGTGCGTATTAGATTGTAGCTAATATCAGTAAACCAGCAGCTACCGCCTTATTTAAAAACGTGCGAACAAAAGAGAAATAAGAAGGGACTTATTGTATTTCCGCAGAGTTGTTTTATGGTTTTTGTCATGACGCTTAATGATATACTTACCTATACTTATTTTATAAAGAGGAAAGATTTGATTGTTTGTATGTTTGATGGTTTGTTTGAATTGAATTGGCTCCGAAACTGAAACTGGATACTGATGGTGACAAAACCGATTTGAAAAATTCTTTCACCATTAGAAACCTAAATTTTCCCTGATGAACATAGGCTATGGATATAAAAAAAAAAAATATTTAAAATTAGTGATTTGCTAGGACGGAACGTCGAACCCATTTATTACATAAATGGGACAGCAAAAAGATTTAAACAACTACTTACTAAAGAAAGAATCTATTTACCATGAATACAAGTCTCAAATGTTTACTAATACTCTAGTTGTCTTCCTACGCACCGAGTAGTGGACAAAAAGAAAAGCTTCGCTGGAATCCATTTAGTAGCAATATTATTTGTAATTGGCTTGGCTATTGACATAACAGAACATATTTTAGTGGGCCCCCGATTCGGACGGGACGGTTCTAGGAGCCGTATTTGTAAAGCTAAATCTTTATAAGACTAATGAGTTTATTTTATTTATTTATTTTAATTTGGCAAACAAAACAGAATACAATCAAATAATATACAAATAGAAGGACACAATTACAAAGACTAGACTGTATCCCTAAATATATGTACACAGCATTCAAAGAACAGTTTTATGTAAGAAAAGACCCGTCAGAAATGAATAAGTAATAAATTATAAAATAAATAAATTTGCATTGCTATTATACTACTACAATAATTAAACAATAATCTAATTAGTAAATTATTATACAAATAAAATTACATAAAATTGAGACCACTCTCCTTAGCTAAGCTCCTTAGTTCTACGTCTTTGTTTTTTAATTCATTTAGCATTTTGTTGAAGCTATTGTCACTATTATTAACTAAAACATCACTAAACTGACTACACATTCTGACCATATAGGGTTAGAATGTGCAGTATAATAAGAAGTATTATTGGTATGGTTTATAATTTGAGTTGCGGTTCGTACGAAGAGTCCGTAAGCTGTAAGGAACTATGAGCTTTTATATTTCGTGTTGTATCCTCCTGAATACTGAAAAGCACTTCTTGTCACTTAAGAATCTCAATCAGATTGATTGAGATTCTTAAGTGACGATTTAATTTAACCTTGATTTGAGGACAACTCAAAAATGGCGTTTCAGTATTCGGGGCTAGAGGATTTTCCCGAAAAAACCTATGCAATAAGTAAATACTATGCTCAAAAAATCCTACAGAAGGAAAAAATACTAAAAAAATTGTTTAATATTATTATTTCTAAGTGACCTGTTGTTATATTGTATATATATATAAAACGATAACTACGTACTATATTTTATTACTTATTTTCTATGATTGGCTTTTTCTGCTATGTTTGTGAAACAAACAAATAATTATGTATGTATCTATTCTAACCTTTCATCATCATCATCTTTTGGTTCAACCGTAAGATATCCAATGCTAGGCATAGCCCGTCCAAAGATCTTCACAATGCTTCTTAAGCGTCTGCATCTATACTCTACCTCCTTTGAATCGTCAAAAATGCACTCGTGTCCACCGATAGTAGATCCGAAAATACGATCAACTGCCATGCACAAAATGGCCAGAACTGCCAACTCCTCAGTTCCTTATTTATTTAGGTACCCACACGTGGAGCGCTCCACCCCCGTTCCAACCCTTACACGTCCCCCCTGAATATTAATGGAACACCGCCAATCGGACTCCGATTTATCGAGATTTCGAATAATTGATTTGTATCGCGCGCTCTGGATGAATAAATCAATGGTGGTAGAATCAGGCTTGCTTGAAGTATTGCTCGAGCTCTTGCTTATATTAACTTACCACTCGTTTTTACCCGTGATTTCACGCGTATTTTTACATAAATAGCCTATACAGGCTTTATCTCTCTTAAGCCCAGGCCAACATCATGAAAAAATTGTGAGCGTGTGATGTGATGGAAAGAGCTACATATGCTCGGAGTTTCTCTGAAGGATAGAATTCGCAACGATTACATCCGGCAGAGAACAAAAGTTATCGACATAGCTCAAAGAACAATTCAGTTTGCTAATTCTTCTGGCAGAGAGCCGGCCATATTTCGCGAAGAACCGACAACCACTGCGGTAACGGTGTTCTTGAGTGGAGACCGCGATTCGATAAACGTAGCGTAGGACGCCCTCCGGCCAGGTGGAATCATGATCTGCGAAAAACTGCTGGATGCAACAAGCTGAAGACAGGGCGCTATGGACTGTCATGGGCCATGATGATTATCAACATCAACATCATCACCAGCCTATAATAGTCCACTGCTGGACATAGGCCTCCCCTAATGAGCGCCATAGATAGCATCATTATTTGGGGGTTATTGCCCATAATCCCCACGCTGGGCATGCGGGTTGGGGATCGCAGTTCGGTGTAGTTGTTCTGCAGAAGGTGCTGCTGCCCGCCCCCCGGTGTGTTACCCTTAGTCGCCTCTTACTGTCGTAAGAGTTGGGGTGGTGAAATTCTATGCCGGCACCACACGGCATGATGATTATGTGATGACACAACTCTCAGAATTTGCAGGCTGAAGTAGCGATAGGGAGGTCAAATATGTCAAATAGCTCGATAACTACTCGGGAGTTAAGGTGCTCGAGTGGCGGCTGCGATGCAAGGCTAAACAGAGTGTGGAAAGACCTACCACTCGATGGACTGACGACTTTGTAGCAGTCGTAGGGAGCCGATAGATGGAAGGGTCTCAGGCTCTAATCGTCGCATCGTTTGGAAGAGGTCTATGTCCAGCAGAGGATATGCTGATGATGATGTGATAGCTTCTTCTACCGACATTGCATGAGCTTTTTCCATTATTGTCTTAACTATACTTAGTGATAAACACCAAATAACTTTTGAGAAACTGCATGTCCCTACTTAGTACTTCTTCCTACTGTTCCTACTTTAACTTAGTTCATAAGAACATGTAAAAGTCTTGTAAAGTGTTTTTAAACTTTGCGTGTGCGTGGAAGTGTTTTCAGGCTTACCAATAGGAAACAACTTATAAAAGTTTACCCTTTTATACATACCTTTATGGTTGAAAATATTCAGTCGTTATTAACTCTGTAATATAACTTTGTATACCGTTTAAACGAAATCAAGCTCTAGTCCATTGTTCCCTAAATCAATCCAAAGTTCATTGAATCACGATAACGGAAAGCTTTGAATAAAACTAAAATTACGAAACAATAAGCTTTATTCAATGATTCAACATTTATTATTAGGTACATAATTTACATAAATTCAATGTCTATTATATAAACTTTAGGTAAGGATTCAAATCATCAAGAGAATATTATTTACAGAAACGATATTATTTCTAATAACCTACGTTTCTTATAATATTTAACATACAACAATCTTTACATTTACTTTATTCATCTATCTAACAGTTTACGAAATGTATTTTGATAAATCCTTAACGAGCTATATATTTAACTTAAATTCTTTGGGCTTAAACTCTTTGCATATTTTATATCTTACTTCAAATTGTAGTTCTTGATACTTTAATCTTTCTGTGAAATCGATATGGAAGAATGATACGATTAATAATAACTTTAGCTTTATAATAACTTCTTACAATTTTAAAAATATAACGATACTTAATAAATTACTTAGGATTTTAATGTTACAGTATAACTTAAATACAATGATTTATCTATATCTAATAGTATTCGTTCTAAGAGTTGGCATTTATTGGAATTTACAATTTTATTTACAGTTTTCGTTCTTTGGGTTCCTTCTGTTATCTCTGCGGCATCTGAAACAAAACACAACAAGATATAGATTTTTGCATTTTAATGTGTATTTTATTGCAATAACGTGTAAAGTATTTTATTGTAAAAATAAACCCATTGATTTCTCCATGTGAACGTCCTAGATTGGTTTTGATTTCCTAAACTATGTTTGTTGAATATTCTCATCAATTTAAATCACAAAAACAAAAACATAAAAATGTGTAGAAAATTATGTATTTCTAATAATAATTAGCAATATCCAATTTACAAGATATTTCAAACACAGGAGGCATGCGTACATTCTAGACCAACTCTTTAGCATACATATTACACGGGTATTTATTTGATAAAAAAAAATCATCTTGTTCCTACTCATCCGACCTCTTTAGTATAATTCTTTCACTACGAAGTAAAAGAGTTCAACAAAAGAAGGCACTATCAACATAAACCCCACGTATTATTCTTAGAACCAAATTACACGCAACATTACCTACCCACGAGCGAAACCAGAGGCGGCAGCAATACTTAATTGGCAAACAAAGCACTAGAGATCAAGTAGGTAGGTATACTATATCGTTCCTTAATCCACCCGAAAATGGTGGAGTTACGCAAGGCGCTGCATTGGCACCACTCCAATTTCATCCACTTATTTACTGAGCCTTAATGTTTTTAAAATTAAATTTTACAGACAGTACTTGGGGTTTGATGCTGAAGTTTTGGGGTGGGTTTTATACGGATGTTATGAATATTATTGGACTTATACCTAATAATTTAATTATTATTTTGAATACAAATATAAAATAAAAAATGCTTAACAATCCACACATCACCACCAAGCTAAGCAGAGTTCATGTTATTGAACTAGATGACTTACTTTATACACTAAAATTATATAGCTAGATAACTTTTTACTTTACATGGAAAATACCCATAACAAATATTTGTAGATCGTGCACCATTTGTCCCAAGGCAGTAATCGAATCCGCAACCTGTGCTGACCTTCGCCACTTCGCGATATTTCGGGTAGATCGTATTCTACTTGCGAGTATCGTAGACACTATATTTTTAACCGAATTCATAAAATTCTATGTATAGTAAAAAAAAACGGTTATGTTATTGCTACAGTTGTAGTATTCTATGATGATTATTAGGTATAATTATTACCTATCATATAGTTCAAGATGCGACAATATTGTGTTTTCTACTGACGACGGTTTTTGTAATTGATATGAAAATTTTAATGATCCGCTGCACTTTGATTTTTCTATGATATAATCGGAAACGATTTTTGGGTAAACGACGATAACTTTTTTTTATGTAGCTTGGAACGCTGAATTTTATTGGTATGAAACGGCAAAAATAAATTTGTGGTAACCTTAACCTGTGGTGCGAAACAGTACTACACCGTAAAATCAAAGAGCAACGGCATTTTAGGTAATACGATGGTATAATTATAGTACAATGGCATTATGATGATTGAAACTGTTAAAATAATGGTATTATACATACCTATATAGAACTTACTAATTAAATAATTATTTTTAATAAATTGTACCTTTCTATGTAATTATTTCTCAAAGTTTTATTTTGTTGATTATACTGTCGGTATTTTGTAAGTTTCTTTTTTTATATGTAAATCTTTTTTTTATTGGCCGTAACATAGATTATTAAGGTTTGAACTGTTTAAATTAAGGGCTGTTGATTTTGAAAAAGCAATAAATAAATAAGTACAACGGCATGATGATGGTAATGGAACTGTTAGCACAATGGTATAATATGTTAATGGTAATGGAACTGTTAGTGCAATGGTATAATATATATTGATTGGATAGTACAGTAGTTACCATTTCGTCGTCAGGTCGCGGCGGGGTGTAGTGCGACTTATGTCCTTCGACGTCTCGTATTGTGTAGCTTTTGCTGTCACTTGATTCTAGAACCACTCTTGGCGGGTCACTCTCTGGTGGAATAATACAATTTTAGGTTATAAATACATATCTCAAATAATATGTTTTTTGAGATATAATATTGCAATGAAATATATGGGCTGAATTTCGGGTAAGGAGCTTTAAAATTATATGGAACTGAAGCTCTCTCTTTGTATTTAAACATCATCATCATCATTATATCAGCCCATACACGTCCAATGCTGGACATAGAAGCCGCTTCTATCCATCGACTCAATAATAGATTACATTATACAGGGTTATAGATAGATGACCATTAAAGACCATTTGGGTAGATCAAGACGAACCACTTTTGTTCTATGAGATTTGCCAAAAAGTAATACAACACAATCAGGCAACCCCTTTCTTTCTTTGCACACAAGCGCCGCCGCCGCGTGCCTCGTCATGTATCGACTTGTCTTAATCTGTTACTGTGCTGTGTTCGTATTATGACATTAATCTGTGACCGGCTACATAGAGCTAAGAAAATCAGAACTGAAAATTTACTATATTTATTTGTATGGAAAAAATATTCATTGAATTAGACAAAGTCAAAGAACAAAAGCTGTTCGTTTTGATCTATCTAAGTCACCTTTAAGAGGGTATTTATCATCTACCTATAACCTTGTATATCTCACGGCATTATCTCTTACGGTTTATTGATGGAGGGATTTTCTTGCATAGTTCCGCAAATAATATTATTATCTTCGCTTTGCTTTTCAACTTTAAGTCGCACTCACCTGGCTTAGGGTTGAGTATATCCGGCTTGATCTCCGGCTTGTCAGCTGGGTAGGCGATCAGGTACCTCCTGCCTTGTGCGTCCACCTGAACCACGCTCTGTGAGGGACGCTTGCTTGAAGAACTGGTATCACTGCGTCTGCAAATGCAACAGATAAGATTCTAGCTATCATGGACCCTTGACTACTACTTATTTGCTGGCCAAAAATTCAAGCAGACATGACATTCTGATATAATAATAGATAGTTAAGGTCGAGCGCTCGTCATATCTCTGCATACCAAATTAATCAAAATTTAAATTCGAAGTGTCAAAGTAGTGTAGGTGCTTCATTCCAAGAAAGAGGACTCAAGTTATTGGCTATATTCTAGGTTAATATTAAGAGATTTGAATGAAAGAAAAAATAAATTTGTTGCGAGGGTGGTAACCCTGATAACACGTAATCTAGAAGTATTTAGAAAAAAAACTTGAATTGTAATAATAATAAATAAATAAATAATGCTGGAAAATCAAAAATATTAAAAAATATTAAATAGATAGATATTTTTTATTAGATATCGAAAATGGTAACTTACTTTCTCAGAACCAGAGCGATGATGGCCCCAGCTGCAGTCAGGATGGCTGCCAGTGCCGCTAGCGCTGCCGCCGTGGGAAACTTGCTCTCAGCTCGAGCTGTGCTTTCTAAACAAAGACATTTGTTAACCAACAATTATTGACTTGTCATTGTAATGGTCACTAAACTCTAGATAACATTTCAGGTCAGCATCAGTGACAAGAATAATAGGATATTTGATTAACTAAAATTAATGTTTGAGGTATAAAGTTTGATTCCGACTACCGTTTGGCTGCCAAGACATGAAAGCGGATGTAGTATGTATGATTAGTCATCTTATCAATACCTACATAAGACAATGTGAAAACGAATGTGAGTAGCAAGACAACACAAGGTTTATATGGCACAAATACAATGTATATCTTGATTGTTTTTGTAAAGGATAAGTTTAAAAAATAGCTAAACAATCCCACTTCTCGAAAAGTAAAATAATACGTGACTTACCAGCTCTTTTAGCAGAGTCTCTGTAGCTTGCATCCCTCAGCAGCACAGGATCCGAAGCGCCCTTGCTATTGCGAGCCGTCACAGCCAGGTCCTCGTCTTCTGACAGCGTTTCTATTGTCGACCAGCTGATGTTCAGCCATACCACCAGATCTGAACCCAAAAACCATTAGTAAGAGTAAAGTACAACAAAAAATCAAATGAAAAGAGATAGGGAAAAGCCAAGGGATAGGTGTGTACGTCTTACTAAATGAGGTCATAGAAGACATTGTTACAGGATCAATTTTGCAGACCGTAAGGTACATATAGAAAGTGGAATAATAATCTGCATAGCGTCTCATCATGTAGATTGTCGTAAGGAAAGCAAGATTCACATCTATATCAAATCGCATACGATTAATCTTAACGATTATTAATGGTACTCTTGCCTGTTTTAGTAGAAATACAGTAGTCACTAGTCATCCTGTGTAAGAATTTTGAAAAATAACTTAATCTAATTTAACAAGCTTAGCAGAAGTAGATAACTGGAACCCTACCAGTATGTGCAGACGTATTGACCAAAGTCCTGAGGGTTTCCCCCACAGCATCTAACGTAAAGTGCTGCGTGAGACCGCCATCGTAGCCAGCCGTGCACCGCACTGAGAGGAACGGCTCTTGGTCCTTGAGGATCCTGGTGGATGAGCAGTTCCGAGGGGGTGATGGACGAGCTGGTGGCAAAAAACAAATATTTGAGGTTTTAGTACACTCGAGGAAAGGTAAAAACCTCGCACGCTGGTTCACATTGAGTCACACGAATCGTACCTTATGTATTTTTTGACAACGTCTGTGGTGGGTAAAGGGCAACCGATACAGGTGGTAGCGGGTTCGATTCCAGTCTCGCGGCAAATGTTCGTATTATCTTCAGATAAGTATTAGTTCAGGGTGTTAGTGTTTTCTATGAATAAAGATGATCTCTGTATGTAATGTTAAGCTCTGCTTAGCTTGGGGCTAGATTACGTGTGAATTATCCAGATTGTTTTTTTAAATATTTTGTTATTTATGTAACTTTCTCGATTCCCGTACCAAAGCCGACTTAAAATATGTTTCTGCATTCAACTTTAACCAAAGAGTTAATCAATGCAATCCTAATCTTTAATCTTTTGATCTCTAAAATTTAACTAATTTCATGAAAAGTCTGCATATCATAAGCCACGCGGTAATCTCCAAACTTCAATCAAACTCGATCAACAAGATAAACGCGAATTAATGATTTGCCAACTTAATTAAAACCCCGATCTATCCTGTGATTGGTGAAGCGGGAATTTTCCCGGGAAATCGGGAGTATTCCCGGGATTCTACATTTAAAATACGAGCGAAGTTCGAGCGTTTGGAATCACGATCGGGCCAATACGGGTAACGAGCAAACTTATGTTACAACTTTCACCATTGGTTCGAGTGGTGCTCAGTTTTTTATGTACTGACAGGCCTCGGATTTAGGATGTCTATAGTGGGCCGACTGGGCCATTCGAGCAACGTGGAAATAATAATCATAATTTTTTATTGTTTTGAGTGAAATATAGGAATTACTGGCTTACAGTTTTATTCCACATAACATAATCCACCCGTTTTGGCATACCAAATAGACAAAAACTTTGTGCCTACCGTGTGATTTCAAGGTTAAATTGTTAATACCGTTACTTTTCAATAAATTTAAACAAATTGCATCGAATTGTGATCCTCTCTTGTGTCCATACAATAGACAGAATAACATGGGATCGTTACCAGATCTGTCATTTACTTAAATACCATAAAACAATCAATATTAAATTAACTTCCAGTTTATAAAAAAAACGCATGAAACACTGCCTTTGCGAAGTTTATAAACTTCGCAAAGGCAGTGTTTCATGCGTTGTTTTTTATAACTTCTTTCGTATCATTTTGCGACAATCATTTGGCGATCATTTGACAAGGCGAGCTGTTAGTATTAACAGCCCGCCTTGTAAGTATGTACTAACATACCAACGATATCCGGTAAACTTAAACTACTTAAAAGAGTTATTTATATCCAGAGGGGCAATGTATGGTCAAAAGCCCACCTACGCCCCACCCTGAGTACACCCACATTTTACATCTCTTTTTTGGGCGAGCAACTTAAAATCGAAGTCCGTATTAATCGTGCTAATAGAGAGGTCCAGTTACAAGTTTTGTGTCGAGGTTGAACTTAAGTTGAACTCAGGTTTGGAAATAGATTGTCAAGTTGTCAATAAACTTTTAATACGGGAAGTAGTAGAAGTTTTCAGCCATGTCGTCTTTTTGTTTTCATGCTGAAGTTAAGTATAGATGTTTCGAGGGTCCATAACTTCATCATCATCATCACCAGCCTATAATAGTCCACTGCTGGACATAGGCCTCCCCTAATGAGCGCCATTATTTGATGGCGTCATTATTTGGGTTATTGTATCTTTATTGTCGATGTATATACCGGGTTATTGCCCATAATCCTCACGCTGGGCATGCGGGTTGGGGATCGCAGTTCGGTGTAGTTGTTCTGCAGAAGGCGCTGCTGCCCGCCCCCCGCTGTGTTTCCCTTAGTCGCCTCTTACGACACCCACGGGAAGAGTTGGGGTGGTGAAATTCTATGCCGGCACCACACGGCAACACGGCATAACTTAACAAGCTAATAATTCAACGAAAAATATTTTTTGTATACTTTACAGGGACCTTTATTTGCTTAGCGAATGATAGTGTCTTAATTATTGCGACCGGTAAAATGGGGATGACATAATTTTTAGTGCTGTTAAGTTTAGTTTTTGTGCCTTCTCACATCCAGTGCTTATTTTTTGTTCTTGCATAAAATAGGATGTGTTCATACTATGATACGTAATTACCCGACTAATAACGGAGGTTATGAGGTTGAGGCACTCTATGTATGTATTTATATGTATGCGACAATGTATGAGACAAAAATGTGTAGGTTCCCTCTTAACAAAACTAATAGTCTGAATTTCAAACGACCATCTTATATAGGGGCCGTAGCCAGGCTTTAAAGGTCCGCTTACATCCTAAAATAGGGCTTTAAAGGTCCGCATACATCCTAAAATGGCCCGATTTTTGTACGTCGAAATAATACAATTATTTTCTCCGTATTTTCCGATATTTCTCGCCCCGATATTTTTCATTAACCTACCACTGAACCGTTCTTAGGGTTCCGTATACAGAGCAAAATACTCAAACAATTATATTATTATTATTTATTTAAGTATTATATTTTATTTAAAACTATTTTAATTTAATTTATATATTATGTTTAGTATAAATACGCCACCGTCTTCAGGTACAACTGCTTCGTGTCCATCCCAAGGTTGTCTGGAAGAGATCGCTCTCAGCGATAAGGCCGCCCATTGTGCAACTCTGTTAGGTGTGATTTTCCTGTTTTTGTGTATTTTTCTTATTGGTGTGCAATAAAGTGTATTGTATTGTATTGTATATTTTTTGTACAGCTTTTTATTACAAGTCTATGAACTCAGTCCGATCCGACAGATTTGGGTGTAATTGATAAAATTAGAACAACCATAGACAAAATTATAAAAATTCTAGGATTATTTTTAGCTAAAAATTATTTTAATAATAAGTAATGAATTTTTGTATGCCACTTCGAAATATACATTGTAAATCTTCATTGTCGGCCACTTCATCTTTTATCATCATGTGAGATAAGGGTGAAAGATGAGTATTTCTACGGTAAAAAATTATATTGGTATGGACTAGAGTCACACGAACAACTAAGATAATCACGAGAAAAGCTTGAATTTTGTGAGCTTGAACGTTTGTCATACGGAACCTTTAATTATACTTACGTAACGGGACATCTATTTATCCGAGTTTTTTTAGTATTTTTTGAGGAATTCTCCAGGTCTGCCCCGGGGCCATAAACTCGATTAAGTCCTGCTTTTACGACGGCCACTGTACGTGAAAGTAGTGCCTTTTTTTCCAAGTGCAAGTTAGATGAGAATTTTTAAATTTATTTTAAATAGCTCCTAGATTGCACTCGTTAAATGTTTGAAATTTTTATTTTAAAGTCTGGCACGTTTTATAGGTTGCTTTTGCCTTTGGGTTCGCGCACTCGATGAAATCGGATTAAAAATATTAGCCGCTGTATGTTTAAAACATTTCTGATTTAGAAACGTTTCAAATACTGGATACTACGAGATTTGGCTGTAAAATATGTTTGGTTATGTGCAGTTGCTTAAGTTTTGAGAGTTACAAAAATATATACATATACATATGGTTGTAATATCTATGGGTGGTTACCTGGAGCTACTGAAGTTTTGTGAGTGGCAAAAAGATATGGCTGCAAAATACCTACATAATATGTAACTGCAACTAAACATATTATGTTTAGTTGCGTGGAGCTACTGAAGTTTTGTAAGGGACGAAATGGTATGGCTGTAAAATATGTATGGTTACGTGCAGGTGCTGAAGTTTTGAGAGTGTCAAAAAGATATGGATGTAAAATATAGTTGATTACGCGGAGCTTCTGAAGTTTTGAGAGTGCCAAGAGAGTGCAAATTTATACCTACATATGTGGTAATTTATGATATGACCGATCCTATATTTAACGAGGTTTGATTTTTGGTGGACAGCAGGAGATTTCTCCCTGGGCATAAAAAATGTAAGAAACGGATTGGTTTAGTGGATTAATAAATAGAACAAGGCGCAAAAACGACTTTTAGCGGCGAATACATCGTTCAATAGGAAACAATAACTGATTTTTGTAACAATACAAATCCCATTTTACAATTTTTCAGAATTCCGAAGTTCCAAAATTAACAGACCTGAACCTCGTTTTTAATAAAAACAAGAAAAATACAAACAATGATATATTTTAATGAGTTTTGGACTCTGCCGATAGTAGATTGCGGTTTCCATAAATTTATATACGGATTAATTGAATTGTACGCTGCGAACTGATAAATCGGGAAATTTTCACAGTTGTGTATTGGACTGGCTACGTTTTTTATTGATCGAAAGGTATATTTTGGATAATGTTTTATTTGGAACTAGCTTTTGATCAGCGTTTAACATACTCGGTACCTGTGACATAGAATGCGCGTTCTATTAGTGAGAGAAATTCTAAATTCAGGCCAGTAATGATATGGAGTTACTACTTACTATGAATTCGGGCCAGTATTATTTATATGTAGGTACTGCTAATTTTTCACAGAGTCTATCTTAACGGTATGTGAAATATGCAGTTTTGTAGTACGAAACGTTATTTATCTAAGGATCTATGAAAACTATTACCTTCGTATAAAGAAAATTATACTTAGAACTTTTATCTTGGATTAGGTACTTGTTTTAAAAAAGTTGTGGGTAAATCTTCTGGTTTAAATAAAATATGTATTTTTACATATTAATACATATTTTGCACACATTTTGGTATCTATCTCAGCAACAGCATATTTTTGTTGGGTTTTCGATTTGTTGTTTGATTAAGTTGTAATTAGGTAAAAAAGTTTTGGCGCCTATTACCTAGCAACTACCATAATGAGTCAATCCAGCTAGTAGCGGCGTTATTGCTCACTCTTATGTGTAATCCTATCCTAGCTTGTGTGTGAAACCCAGACCCGACGATAAAATCTAATAAGAATGTCAAAAACTAAGATAAACGCATCGGTTCAGGCATGAAAACAGACCATTAGGGACTGGGTAGTCAACGTGACAAAATGTTCAAGGGTAGGAAATCCCCAATGTCAAAATGTACATAATAATCATGGTCACAACAGAACAACAGAACAGCAGACAGAAATACAAAGAAAAAGATACAACTCACCTGCCGGAACAATCTGGAAGACGCACGGCTTCTTCTGCTGCCCAACAGCGTTTGTCGCGCGACAAAGTAGCGTGCCGTAGTCTCGCTCACTGGCCGCACGGTAGCGCAGTTCACTTGTCGTGCCGCCTTTCGATGCTGCACAGAATATAATCGATTCATGTTTTTCAGGATCAGCATACAAAGTGCAATGATTGACATTGAATAGCTCGATTTTCGTCATAGATCATCGTTCAAGGCTGCCCAGTCAACCAACGTTTGACCATTGGACTCTTTGTCCATATAAAACAATGACGGAATTATTTTGACACGAAAAAGGCACTCATTACCCACATCCACCCACCCACTTATATTCGCATACGCGACTGTTGTTTAGATACTGTTTCGTCGTCGTTTCGTCGCTCAACACGGTTACTGCTCATTGCTTCAAGGATGCGACCCCCGAGTCGCGTCTTAGGCAATGTGGAGCGCTAGCGCAATGGATTTACCATTGCGCTAGCGCTACCGTATCTGCCAGTGGAAACCTAGAGGCATCACATCAATAGCATTTACGAGAACACTGCTGCATATAAGCGCCAGATAAGCTCCTCTTCATTCATATTATGCTAGACGCCATCGCCATTTTGTCATACCAGTACCGTGCAATCTAACACGAACCAGCGCGCGGCGGCGCTAAACATGTATCATAAATACAACACGATTTGGCCATAAATGCACTATAGGGCCGAATTGTGTTGTGTTTGACTCAATCGCTTGCTAAGCAAGCATTCTATTTAGCTAAGCCTTTAGACGTAACGTTATAATCCTCAAATTGGGCATGCAGTTTGGGGATCAGGCTTGTAGGTTGGGCTTCAGGCAAGCCGGTTGAGGATCAGACTAGTGGTTTGCGGACCAGAAAATGACCAGTACTCTTTTACGCTTCTTACCGTATCTAGCCGGCGAGACTTGGAAGCTCTCGCCCTGGTTGTTGAACTGCCAGCTGAAGGCCGTGTCCTCGGGGTCGGCGGCCACGGCGCAGCGCACGCGCAGCGCCTCGTCAACGCGTGCGCCCAGCACCACCGGGCTCGACCACGCACAAACAGGCGCATCTGGTGGAAAAAGGGCTATTACAAACAAGTATCCTAACCGCACCTTCTTTAAATATAGCTAAAACTCTTTCTTCTTGTGTCCTAATTCCCCATGTCGGGGCAGAGGGCAGATATAGTGTTTCGCCATCTGTCTCGCATCCATATAGCAGAACCGACGTGACGTTACTGTAGAATATTTTAAGTTTCAATCTAGTAGAGAGATGTTTGGAACGCCATATGAGACGAAGACATGCGAAGGCGTTTTTTGCTTTGTTGATCCGGGATGTTATGCCTGAGTCTGTTCCTCCTGTACCCGACACGACGCTTCCGAGGTAGGTCAATTCAGAGACTCGCTCTACGTCCTTTCCTCTAATGGTAAGCAAGGAGTTGTTCAGAGTACGTGTTCAGCTAAGACTCTTTAGCAAGTCATTATTAAAACAAAGAGACAGCATAATCATTCCATTTAGTAAATACGTTGTCTTCTGAATTTGATTTATTTTGACGTCACCCACTGCTGGGTCTATGTCGCCAAGTATTTGTGCCACTCCCTACGAATGGTTCCCAGCCCTGCATATGACATTGCAAGCATTTGATGGAATATCATTGCTGCTGAAAGCTCGACACCTATACAAGTTAAACGTTAAAATTATACCCCTCTTTTTGTCTTAGGATTACATGTCACGCCTGTTAATCAAGCATGCTATACAATGGACTCAACCACGTGTGGACTCACACTGAACTCTAAGAAAAGCCGCCTGACTGACGGACTCCCCCATGTCGTTGGCAGCCCGGCAGGTGTACAGGCCGCCATCTTGTCTGGTCACCCTCTGGAGCACCAGTGACTTGGTGCTGATGAATACCCCGGAAGACATGTTCTGGCTTACTTGCTGGTCCTGAGAACACAGTAGGGTTTTTACTATTTAATTTATTTATTCACAAAAAAAAATTGTTTCGGAATTTTGGCATGAATATAAAATGATGATAGGTATATAGTAAAGGAGGAAAGGGTAAATCTTAACTAATGAAATGTGTTGTCTAATTTATGTTATACCTAAAGGATAGCTTCTTCGACCAGAGCAATACAGACCTGATCCTCCGATTAAAGTTTTATTCTATTTGATTAAGTATTACTCTAGAGTTTCTTATCTTTATAATATACCAAATCTTATCCCAATAATGACTGTATATTCGTGAATTCCTTTGAGCAATGCCATAATCAATGTGAACAAGTTATCAATAGTTTTTTAACAGCGGCCATCAGCCAGCATAGACCATCAGCTGTTTCATCCAATTCCAAAAGTTATAAAGTTGACCTAAACATATGCAATCTCGTTAGAGCAAGTCCTAAACTAAACCTATTCCAAATAGTGAAGTGAATCATGCCATAAAAACAGATTTTATCTTTAATTTCTTAGCATAGCATTAAACAGAAATACAAATACCCGTACTTTTTATTTACGGCATTTTTTTTTGTATGAGTTGCAAACTTAAATATCAACATCAATCAAGAAATAAAAGTTTATTAGCTAAACGACAAAGAAGTCAAGTTCTAAGAAAATAAGTCTTAAAAGCTTATAACGTCGACAGAACTTGAAGTTTCCCTAAGTATGTGTAGGCACCATAGAAACAAAAAACAATACAATGAAACGAAAAGAAACAGGTAAAGAGAGGAGAAGGACTGACCATCCAAGAAAAGAGAGAAAACGAAAGTGACGTGCTACAACTCACTCACGTTGTGGTACCAAGATATCCTGTTCTCCCGAGGGTTGGCTTTGATGTTGCACTCGAAGTACACATCATCGCCTTCCTTGATGTCGTTCGCGTTTAGTGTGCTGCCTAGCGCCATTGTCAGGACTGGTTTATCTGAAGGAATTAACACGTTTTAGTACCTAGAATAGGCCATTCCCGGACGTCACTCCAATTCTAACAAGCGCTGTCACTTATTTTATCTTAATGTTTGAGAAAAGTAAATTTCAAAATCATCTTGGGTAGCTTATGATACCTATGATAAACTTTTTATAATGCCTCTGTTATCTTCCTATCTTTGTGTATTAGTTTAGGCAGAGATAGGAAGTTGGCCTTAGTAGCCACCAAACTCTGTTTATTCAAGCGTTTATATAGAATAATATGTTTACTACACTAAAATAAATTTTAAGTAAAATACGTAAGAACACAGTACTTATACAAATCTTACATAGTCTATAAGGCACTGTTAACCAAGTCATATAACGCACTTAAAATTTATACATGATATATTTATTTTCCACTTTTCCTGTAGCAAATGTAGCAATTCAGTAGCTTCTTGATGTTTTAATGTTGGGTAAATGTAATCACTTTGACGGAGGCGGTGACAGATTTTATTGTTTTTTTTTTCCTTTATGTAATTTATTTTTATGATTACCATTGTTAATTTTAACACTCTATTGTATTGGGTACACCGTGATTAAGAAGTATGTTTGTTATAAACAAATTTTGTTTGTTGTTTAAAATGCCCTTCGGGGTGCACGTACCCGTGAAACTATACTAACCATTCAAAAGACCTAAGAATTAATGTTCATGCAAACAAAAATAAATGAAATAATACAAATACTTACAAACCACACTCATTCTGAAAGAGTCTTCCAAGGCTATCCTCAGCACGGGGTTGTCAGCGCGGCACCTGATGACCGCGCCGTCGTCTTCTGGCTGCGGCAGCATGTGCAGGCGGGAGACGGTGGTGGTCTCGTTGGTGAACTCAGTGTGCTGTTGGCAGAGAGGTGAGGTCTATCTATATCTGTACCTATATCTATATCTATACTTATCTATACTTATTATAAAGAGGAAAGATTTGATTGTTTGTTTGTTTGAATTGAATAGGCTCAGAAACTACTGGACCGATTCGAAAAATTCTTCTTGATGAACTTAGTGCAGAATATTTTCAAACAAATTTAGGGAGGCCCTTTCTCTAACAACGATCTTTTCCAGGCAACCTTTGGATGGATACCTATGTACCGGACATATAAAAACCGACGGTGGCGTGACAATATGTGATTTTGTCTAATAAACTATTTCTTTCTTTCTTCTTTTTATATACATTATATTAATACTCGATAATATTACTATATAATATTACTCGATAATATTAATATTATATACAAAAAAACAAAAAGACACAAAGCCAGCTCAATTGTTTAAACTGGAAATACTAGTTCTAATTTGTTTCTGTAATCGAATAGTATTAATTTTTTAATAAAGACTTCTTTTAACTAAACAATCAAAAGCTACTGATTTCTGACCTTCCCCCTCGTAAACTTCCGATTCTCCCTGAACCAGGTGATCTGTGCGGGAGGTCTGCTGCCATGGGAGACGCAGATCAGCGTCATCTCCACGTCAGCTGACATCTGCCCTGGCTTGTTCGTGATGGATACAGACGTAGGACGCACTGGAAACAAACATTTTATTTAACTATCTAAGAACAGAGAGACTCTTCTCGTTTTCTCGTTATACGGATTATTTCCTTTAGACATAAGTGGATAAAATTAGACTGATAAGATTTCAACATCATCATCAGCTCATGTTAGTCCACTGCTGGATATATGCCTCCCCTAATGAGCGCCATAGCGCCCTGTCTTCAGCTTGTTGCATCTGCCTGGAGTCTTTCACAGATCGACATCACAAGTTTTATCAAGATCGGTAGGCCGGGAGAAAAAAATATGGTATTTTTTATGCCGGTGTCATGTTTAAGCGGGATAGTACTACTACTTTTATAATATTTATATATTATAGATATTTACAATAAACACAATATATTACGTTATAACAAAACTAATAACCAACGTTAAAAACAAATTACAAATACTAATCGAAATATTTTCGACTTCTACGGGGACGAAGTCGCAAAAGATAGTACAGAATAAAACTATTTCAGTGCTATTACAAAGAGGTGGCGTCGCTACTTTGCGATGAGGTAGCTCGTGCCGCTTACAGTGTCCTTGCAACGTAAAAGCGTCTGGACTCCTTCTTTCTGCACCCTTCCTATTCCCTCATTTAAAATAAGTACAGTTCACACTAGCCAGAAGTATATTAATAATTAATAATGCCGGGCAATCCAAACAGCATCATCTAGCCCTAAGCTAAGCAGAGTTTGTGTTATAGGTACTACATGACTGATATACATAAAACAATATATTATATATAAATATATTTTTCTTATTATATGTACATAGAAAACGACCAGAACACCCTGAACAAATATCTGCAGATCGGACAAATATTCAATCCGAGGCGGGAATCGAACCAGCTACCTCCTGCGTCGCAGGCGGACCTTCTCCCACCGCGCCACAGAGGTCGTTAAGTCATTGCCGTAATGCTTTGCTCGGACTTATATGATCTTGACAAAAGCATTGCCATCATGAAAGGTAAAAATCTAATCATGATCGGTACTGGGGCTCTAGACAAAGTAACATTTGATTAGCGAAAGCGATGGTAGAAAAGTACAAAAATGTATGGATTTGACATATTCCTTCGATATCACTGAGGATATCACGCATCGCAACGACAATCATCATAGCTCAAATGATGGCGAAGTTCAATTGGTAGACAAAGTAACCTTCGCGTAGCTATCGCCTTGTCTATACGTCTGATCGCTAAATGCCGATAAGTTGGCACAATTGGTTGTCAATCTTTTGTTGTTAGACTGTCATAGTTTGATTGAAGTATTGCGCTCGTATTTGTGTTATTAATTAATATTTTTCGAATTATTCATGCCAAAGCCTTTTAAAAGCAGTGCAAAAGAGATTGTGTTGAAGGTGCGTGCCTTTTGTGAGGAAGAAAAGGCAGACCATGCCTAGTTAAATCCATTAAATCTAGTGCGATCTCGCGTTGCACCATCAATGCAACTGGTAAGTAAAATAGGGATACCAGCTTTATACACGATACCTTTTTGTATGGATCATAAGATTTACTCACATAAAAAGATAAAAGAAAAAAGTAAATTATTCAGGTTATTTAATTTATCTTGTTATGATATCCCTAATTTGTATATATACTAATATTGAATTTTTAGAATTTTATATTATACAAATACAAATTTTATGTGTCATTTTCAGTCATGTCGGAGAAAACCACGAGTAGAATACATATATAAAGAAGCGAAGCTATTGCTGCCTGCAACAAGTCAATTCTGCTGAAAATCGTCGTGGATCTTGAAGATTTCGATTTATAAGCATTTTTTGTGTTGTTTATTTCCTTTTTGACCATAATTAGTGTCAGAACAATTTCAATAAATAATTTAAAATTTTAATTGTTTCATAATTTAAAACTTTCCTAGTCCTAACTACTTATATATTTATATACAAATATGAAATTAAAACATAAACACACGTTTACATAATGGGGTAAAAGGTTCATAATGTTGGCAATATCGTGCTGCCAATATAATGCTGCCAATTCCTGAGGCAGGACAACTTATGGTGTACGGTCTGTAGTCTATAGTTATCGAACTCAATCATTCGCTTATTTCGTCCGTTCACCGTTCATGAAATGACGGGTCAAATAAAAAGGAGTACCAAGCCAAGTAGGTTGTTACCTATAACTTCAGATAGAATTTCTGTAAACAAACGTGATACCATCGTGATACATAACAAAAAAATTTTTTCGATTTGGAAGTTTACCCAATCTTTTGAAATACTTATGGTAGTGTTTATTGTGTAATTAAAATCAATAGAAAGAAAATAACAATGGTTTTGAGATATATAATTATATTATTTAATTATTTTCAACAAGTTCTTAAAATCATGAAGAAATAAATAATTAGGAGAAAATACATATTTTACGACACTCGTAACATCTGGGTAATATTGGAGTAAATAACAGAAATTCAAAACTATTTTGCATTTTGACAATAGACGTTTTAGTTTGTATTGTAATTTCTTTCGACTCTCGCCCTTAGAAGCCAAATGTGTGAATTTTTGCCGATCATTTGCAAAAGCTTTATCTTGTTTTTTTCGTTGTTAAGTATATTTTTAATCCCTCATGGACACAGGGAAACAAGGGTGCGATCGTGAATGCTACATCCACGCTAGCGCAAGGCTACTTAAAATTTTGACGTAATTCCAACAGCTGTTTATGAAATCGCCGTTTCGATTCGATTTCTACAGTATCTTAGCGTTCGCTAGTGTATCCATCAAGAAAATAGACAACTACGTGAAGTCGCTTCTCAAAACTGCCACTTGGCTAGGAATTTGATGGAAGTGATCGTTCGATGTTGTCAATCGGTTTGGTGAAATAAAAATATTCGTACATTGCCTACCAAAAATCTTGACGTTTAATCCATTTGAAGGTTGCCATCGCTAGAGCGATAAGAATTTTCAAAATCGAATCGCTTCATAGCGAATGCCGGTTGGCTAAGGACCCTGGTCTATTCGGCTAAAACACACTATAAAACGCGAAACGGATGTCTTTTGACTATAAAAAGTTTATAGTGAAATATAAGAAACTTTCACAGTGTCATCTCGACATTCATTTAATTCTCAGTGATAATTTCGACTCAAGAAATTACTAGCGCAGTAAGTTTGGTCCGAAAGATAGATGCAGTAATCTTGATTTGGATTTATAAAAGTTGGCTGTTCAAAAGTATATAATAGTGCAGGCAAGAGAGATTGCGGGTTCGATCGACAAATATGTATTTGTACGTTCAGCAGGTATTTGTTCCGTTAACTCTGGTTCTTTTCAATGTATAATCAGAGAATGTGTATCCATGTTATATTACTACATAGTATAATATAAAGTCGCTTCCCGCTGTATGTCTGTTTGTGCCTATGTATGCTTAGTTCTTTAAACACTACGCAACGGATTTTGATGAAGAGTAAGGTTTTTGTATCAGCATTGCACCCGTGCTCTCTAATACTGTATAAACTATATCAGGCATACATCCAGTCATCTAGTAAACTCTGCTTGGGGCTAGATGATGATGTGTGGATTGTCCAGCATAATATATTTCATTTACGTGAGTACTTACATCGCATCTCAACCCTCGCGGTCCTCTCGTGCGGACTCAGCAGTTGGGTGTTGGCTGCCTGGCAGCGGATGCTGGTGTTCAGCCAGCTCCGCTCAGCGCCGCCGATGCTGATCCGGCTGACTATCACCTTGCCGTCGTTCTTGAGGATCGTGTGGTCATCTATCAGCCGGTCGTTGATCAACCAGGTGAGGGTCGGTTGCGGACGCCCTATATAAACAGATTAATCACATAAATTCTTCGGACTGGTATTGATATGGATTAGTTGAGCTACCTGTTGAATGTTTGTAACAGTGATATGGTAACAAACAATTATTGTTTGTTATTGTAAATAATAGTTCTAATTTGCGTCTATTATTTTATTGTAATTATATAAACAATTAAAATAATAATATAAACTTGTTATAATTTAAGATTGCAGTTTTTCGTCAGTCCCATCTTTAGAGATTACCAAAAACAGCAACGAAATATGGTTTTAAATTGTTTGATAGCATAACTATGATGACAATCTGGCTAGATAATATACGCCAAGCCCTTCGTATAGTACAGAACAACTTTCCATAATATTACAGAACTATTCTGCAATATTTTTATAGTTGAAGTAACACCCCTAGTACACAAGCTTCAGTATTTTCAATAAAAAAAGTCACCCAGTTCGATGCAATATTGCATAAAACTACAAAAACAGCTGTGGAATAACAGAAGCCATTGACCGGTTGGAATGGCAAGATAGCGGTATGCAGGGCAATGCTGTACGTCGTCGCTTTAAAATGAATGTTTCATAAGAACATGACGTATTATGCGTTTAAATGATATTGTAGTTATAGATACATACGAGTACATCAGTTTTAAGAACTGTAAAAATAAATGTAAGATTTTAAATAATTAAAAAAAATATTTACCTATGGCGGATGGGGAACTTAAATATTGAAGTATTCTAAAAGTGCCAAAGTTACCGCAAAACACTTTATTCTATTACGAATAAGTTATCTATTATTAAACAACTTTATGTTTCGTGATGAAATTCAAAACTTTAGTGTAGATGGCAAAAAAAATATTAATTGTTTAAAAGGTTTCATTGACTCGAGTTATTCGCGAATACCAAAAATTCGACATGGATTTTGGAGGCCACATACGAGCGTGTGAATATTAATATCCACTGAATTTCTGAATTCGTACGTTCGTGGGACAAAAATGAATTTTGCAATTCCCTCTGATGGATCAAATATTGGCATTTGCAAATAATGTGTCAAATGTAACTTGCAGGGCCTGGGGCCTTCGGGGAAAGCGTTGGTGTCTTGTTAACTCATATTTGCCTCGGAACTGTGATAACGAAATGTTTCAGACAATATTCTTCAAATAGGTACATAAGCTCTCAACATTTTTTATAAGAAACGGTTGTTTTGTTCTTCATGCTACCATGTCTTGAAGTAGTCCTTGTGATTTGAAGTCCTCGTGAATTGAAAAACTCATCAACATGTATCAAACTATAATAAAACCAGCAATCGAAAGTTTTACGAACAATTAATGTAGGTATGTAAGAACAGAATAAAAGGTCTAAAACGAAAAGTAAAACTAAATCAATTGCCTAAAAAAACAGCTTGTGAAAATCTACATTAACACGAAAAATAAAACTTCATCGTCATTAGGCATACATCAAAAGCTCAAAGTTCTCCAAAATAAATGAATAATGTATAAGAATGTAAAATTAAGTTGTGCGCGGAAACAAGTAAATCACCTGGCGAACGCGGAGTTTTATCAACTTTGCCCGCGCCGGTAAGATTGCCCGGGCAAATAGTTCATTCGGTTACGCGAACACTGCAAAGTTGACTGCTATTTCAACTCGCACTACGTCTTAATTCGAAAAGTTGAAGTCGATATTTTTCTTGAAGTGTTTTCCAATTTTGAGACGATCTTTCTTTACTTTTTCTTGTGAAGTTTCAAGTTACCAGAAATAATAAGATCTGATTTTTACCAAAAATATCTAAAAGTGGCTTGTGGAGTAGGTACTACCTACTAAAAGTAAATGGGACATAATACTAGGATACTACCTGTAAAGAAATTTAAGAGATTTAAATATAATATAATACAACCAAAATTTGGGATCAAATATTTGTAGCATAATATAAGCTGTTTACCTTTTTGGCATTGTTTTTAAATGATTTTATCTATATTAATATTATAAATAGGAAAGATTTGATTGTTTGAATCGAATAGGCTCCGAAACTACTGGACCTATTAAAAAAATATTTCACCATTAGGATCCTAAATTTTCCCTGATGAACTGGAATATTTCGAAAAAGTTAGGGATTCGCAATGAACGAAAAATTCAATTTTTGTTCAATAGGTACTACCACTAGTCCTATAGAAGATGATTGACTTGTAGCAGATGCCAGACAAGACCATACCCATTACGATAACCACCCATCATGACAATCAGCCTAGCAGTGACCGAACTCTATCCCCTAACATTGACACGTAGTCTGACCTCGTTTTTCAATTCAGTAAGATATTTACCAATCCATAGAGCATATAAGTCATACGAAAGCAATATTCTAGAGAGTGTGGATTTCCCTTGGGAGCCTTCAGGTCCCAAAATATATGTGTGGGTGGGTATCTGTCTTGGACAGTGCGTACGTTCAACTAGTAGATATATTGAGAAGAGAAAACCAATAATTTCCAAAATTGGATATTTTAGAACTTGTAAATGAATTTAACTTGCTAGGCCTAACAATATACACTCATCTAAGTTGTGTACCACATACACAAAAATTAAATCTAAATTATCCAGCTTGACATAAATGCTTCCCGCGAAATTAGGAAAACAACAGACTTACACTATTTCAAGTCCGAAAATTGCCAAATCGGTCCAGCCGTTCTCTAGTTTTAGCATTAGGTACTTACAAGCGGGCAGCAACTGATTTTAGAGAATCTCGCTTTCAAAAAAATTAAAGGAAAACATCTTTAAGGTAAAAAAGCAGTAGCTAGACATTGAATAGGTATTTCCCCGTACGTATTCACATCGAAACTTTATCGCTGAACCTGCATACTTAAACTACAGAAGTTTTTTCTGATCAAATGAATTTTGAACGGATTCGTAATGACAAAGTTGAGGGCAGTGGGTCAAAGTTTGGTCCCGATCCGAGAGCTAGTTTTCAACTTTTCCGATTACACGACTATTTGTTTTTTTTACTTTATTCGTGGTCGAATGTTCTGTTTAGCAATGATAACTTTTTGGAGCCTTTTTTTACTAGAATACATCAGATTAATGCGCATACAATGTACTGGATGTAGTTGTGCCACTACGCTGGTGCGGAATACGTGACGTGACACGAATTTATGCATTAGTGACCCACCCCGGCTTTGCACGGGTGCATGTTATATAAATAAACCTTCCTCTTCAATCTCTCTATCTATTAACAAAAGCCGCATCAAAATCCGTTGCGTAGTTTTAAAGATCTAAGCATACATTATGGTCAGACAGACAGCAGAAAGCGACTTTGTTTTATACTATGAAGTGCTGTAGGTTATGTTTAGTATACATTTATCTATAGTAAGCCATTGTCTAACACGTCTATAACTGTACAATAGATAGGTGTCCTGTCCATCCAAGTTGTTAAAGAAAAATCGATGTGATTTCGATTTTTTGTTCATTATACTTTAAACACTTTCCACTTTTTTTGAAACAAAATAATTGAACCAAAACGTTTTAGACGTTTTTTGGAAACAAAAATGATATTAACCACCACCGAAACCAGATTTAATAAAACCAAAGTACCTACTAGATCGAATTCAGTCCCTTGAAATTGAAACTCAATCAAAAACAAACATGCCGAATAAAAACGAAAAAGAAATCCAATAAAGGTCTCGTAACTAAATCTATTGCGGTCATGTGTAAAAATGGTCGACGCAACTGTAAACTTTATAATGGTTGATTGTCAGCCAGACCAATAAGTATGTCAGACGGATAAGTAGGTATACAGGGTATTCCAGACCGATGTTTATTGGGCTTGTGCACGACAGACCGTTAAATCGAGAAGAGGTGACCGCGAGATGAAAGATGTACTGTGATGTGAATATTTAAGTTTGACAGCGACTTTTTTTCATAGCAGGTCCATTTGATCTGAAACCGTGAGAGATATCGAAAAAAACATTCGACATTGAGATTGATACTCGATTTTGAAACAAATAAATTGTGCATTAAAAAAGACAATTGACAATTGTGCATTAGAAAAAGTATTTTGAAGTGTTTCTGGAAAAGTGAGTTTTAGTTTTTTTTTGCTTTTGTAGGTCTATAGTGTGTTTTTAAAGTCTATAGTAAATAAATAAATGCACTACGACATTGTAACCACAGTTGTTAGAACACCTCTGAAATTGAATACTTAAATTCATCTATATGAATAAAGGACTTTGCGAAAGGTAAGCTAAATATTGCATCCTCTATTGCTGTATTTTAGTTAGGTGCTGCAACAACTTTGGTTACAAAGTCGTAAATTTATTCTGTACCGATTAAACCAAAAATAAAAAAAGAAACAAGTTTTTTAAAAGTGCAAAAGATATCATCAACAGCCTTTATTCGTCTATTCACAAACACTAACAATATTGCTCTGAAGTTTTATCAGGAGCGCATTTTATTCACTGTTTTTACACTCGTATTTCTTCGAACTTAAAAACTTAAGTAGGAAAAATCTTGAAGTTTTAACTCATTACTGAAGCGTTTGTTTATTGAGGAAGTTTAACTACGACTTAGGTCAGGTACATCATTATAAATTTTGAACTATTAACTAATAAACGTAAGAACACGGTAAAATTAAAAAAATATACAAACGACATCTAAACATATGTACATAGGGACACACAGCGGGAAACTTCTTTGTTTTATACAATGCGGTGAAATCACTGCAGATTTAAAGGGGGTTTGTCGCTACAATCCCCCTTTAAATCTCCACAAATCTAAGTAAAACAACAACAACAAAAAGCAACTATTACCACAACAAAGCGCCATCATACATTCTATCGCACGAGAAGCGAACTGTTGAAAAACTAGCGGTTATGATATTAGTCATACAGACAGGAACACAAAGAACGGAACGTAATGGGGGAGCAAATTGTGGGAAGGGTGCTAAAGGAACGGTTTTTATGTTTGCGACTTGAGGAAGGAGGCAGTTGTGATTGAACTGCGACTGCCTTCTGTGTTCTCTAAGCGAAGATGTATTTATTTTTACTCTTTATTTTAATTATTCTAACCGAGAGATAATAGGTTGTTACATAGTATCTATCGGTTAGAATAATTAAAATAAATGGTTAAAATAAATCTATTTTCACTTGAACACAGAAGGCAGTCGATAAAGAGTTCTTTATCACTACATAGTATATATCAAAGTCGCTTTCTATCTGTCCCTATGTATGCTTAGATCTTTGATACTACGCAACAGATTTGATGATCTGTTTTTTTAATAGATGCTTGCTATGGTTTATAAAGTATAACATACATAAGTATCAACATACATACCATCCCTGCAAAGCCGTGGCGTGTCGCTAGTTGTATATACCAACCCCGTGCTTCTAAGACGTGTTAGACGTACCGTTCCGGTACGTCTAACACGTCTTAGAAGCACGTATTTAATAAAATAAAGCATCACGTAAATACCGTTGTGGTATCTTGTCGCAGCTTTCAAGGCTCCGAAGCAGAGTGAAATCGGAAAACAACTATTAGTGTTACAAACGACGCGTCGGCCACGACAGGGGGACTATTTTTCACGGGGGCAGTAAACGGGAGAGCTTGGGATAGGGCCTATTTGCAGGCACTGGTCAGCAGTGGTGTTTTAAATTGGTCCGTACTAGGCAGCAAAATATACAAAATTTTTCTTAATGTTTTTTTAGTTATAGTTATTAAGATTAGTGTCTCCCACAGCTGGGCAAAGGCCTGCCCCTGGTCCCTCTATGTTTTTTTTTAATAATTTATAATTTATTTATGTTTTACATTAAATAATCATATAATCTATAGCTTACTTAAACTGTTGCGGAACTCGGATTTAGTCTCAAGTGGAGCATTTATCACGGATTTTTATTTGAAACTGCCAAAAAAAGTAGATTCTATATTTTCTACTATTTTTACATGGAGATATAGAAATAAGATAAGATAATTATTATATTTGGTTCACAAACATAGACAGCATACAAACATAGAAAATAAAGAAGGCAAAGTTATACAATACATAAGGTAGGTGTCGTTAGTGAATACAATATTACGAGTACAACAGGTCACTTATTCTAAAAATAAAAAAACAAAAACAAAAATTTTAACACAGACTAGGTAAGAATCTTTATTTAAAATTAAACTATAAACCTAGCTAGCTAGGTTCCTACCTACCTGTGGACATCTATGTATGTTAGTGCTGCCGAGGTGAGCCATAACGGATCAGTCTCAGCTTTATACTGTTTTGCACCGGGGTACAAAACAGCGCTGGTTTTCAGACTAAACCAGGCCAAAGGGCCCATAGGGTATATTGGTAGGTTTGCCTTAGTCAAACCTAAGTATACTTAAATAAGTATACCTATCTATATGAATACTATACGTATACTTTGTTAGCGTTCCTTTCTAAATAAATAAATATAGTTTGGAATTTTTTTTTCATTCGGCAGTTTTTGAGATCGATTCAGCGCGACCGCCACATCAACAATGTATATATACTGTGCCAATCATAACTGATAAATATGTCTCAACCTTTTCCCGCGGGCCGTCGTTGGTACCCTAATGGAGTAATCGCATTGTCTTGGGCATTGGTGATTTAGTCCCGGATAGATTTGCTTGATAAATAACTAACACGCCCTTCAGTCGAGTCGGGAAGATGTAAGTGTGAGAATTTATGATAATATTTTTATAGAATGGCCGACATTGGTCTTCTAGGGGTTGAGTCATATTTTTATCGAATAGCGTACATAAAAAAGTTAAAAACTAAAACTCGACTGGATTAAAGTCTTCAACGACTGTCTTAATCATTTTCTTTTAATAATTAAGGAGTCGGAGGCTTTTCTTCCCACTAGTACCCTAGGTATATGAAGGGTGGGTGCCACTAACTACAATTTATCAAAAGAATTATGTTATCGACATTCGGTGAACGCTAGCTTAAGACTAACAGTTCTAGTTTCTTTCAAAATTGTTTCCAATTTTCGCTGATTGCTTGATAATAGGTTTAACTTAGAGAAACATCATGGAAAGTACAAACAAAAGCCTTTGCAATGATTCCACGCTAGCTTATTTACTAACGTTTGGATTATCGACACTTACTTCGACCCCGCTATTTCGTAAGATCCCCATTTTTATCCGACGTGACCCTATAACCATCGGGGCCTTGAGACAAATCATACGACATCTCATTTGTTACAATCGGACAAGTTTTTACCACGCAACGTGGGAACAAAGAATCGGCTACATACATACATCGGGCGCCAACCTCTTCTCCCTTTTTCGTTGGTAGTCGGGTAAAGAGGAAACTTATCATAGCTGCCTTGATAAAAAAATAATAATGAATACGCTGGACAATATACACAGCATTATCTAGCCCCAAGCTAAGCAGAGCTTGTGTAACGAACGAGTACCAGTTGCCTAATATATAATACAACATATTACATAGATAATGGCTCTATTCTATACCCTCATCCACGTTTTCACGTTCCTAAATAGCTAGTTATGTAAAAACGCCTATTCCCAATTGTTCCTAACCCTGCGTTATATATTTCCTCGTAGTTACAGCACAAACGAATAGAGTGCAAAATCATGTCATGTTTACATTTCGACTAGGCAGTAGGTAATGGCGGTTGTGACGATGATGATAAAGATTTATTAGCGATTTAATTCCTTAGTATTGCCACTGTCTCATTCCGAAAATTTGATTTTTGTCCTTAGAAGTTTACACTTATTAAGTTAATCCAAATATGCCTTAAAAGGTTTACCTATAACTTATGTTACTAAGGCACTATACAAAACATACCTCCTCGCAGTTCACACAGCAGCGTGAAGTTGCCGCCTTCTTCTAAAGGTCCGACTACACCGGCGACGTCGCGGCCTGCCTCGTCGTACAACAGGAGTTGATGTGGTGGCACTAGAAATAAAAAGTTAGGTTAAGTACTATTCCGGTAGACGCTATAATATAAGACAAAATTCAAAGAAATTTTTATGGGACTCTCGGTAAAGGTCCATTGAAAAATTCGCAAAGTCCTTCTCCAATCCTCTTGAGCACCCGCTGTTTTTTTCTACAAAACGCTATAGAGTTCGTACAACTTGTGTTCGACTAAAATTCAAAAAACCTCTCCACACTCATGCACCGAATCTAATTTTTTGTCCACAACAAGCACTGAATAACTCATAGAGCAATAAAAATAGAATAAAATTATGAATGCATTAAATAAAATTTAAACTAAACTTATAAAAACTAAACAAATTCATTCGTTTGTTTTCCAATTCCGATAGCAATTACTCGAAAAGCCAAGAGACCAAGAAACTAATTAGTAGTTCCTCTGTTTAGTAAAGAAAAACTTGGTGCTTCCAATAGTTTGTTTAGAACGAACCAGTGTTCGCTAGCAAACTAGCTCTACAACTAAAATTAATAAAAAACCGTATAAAAATAGGTTTCATTACAGTTTGTGGACAGTAAAAGAATATTAAAGTAATTCTGTTGTTTTTCTCTGTAAAGATAGTTAGAAGAAAGATGGTGCTTCCTATGCTTGGATTGTTAAAACAGACCAGTAATATTAAATTAACCTTAAGATGATGAACCTGAAGAAGATATTAAGATGTTGTATCTTAAACTTATATCATAAGATGCCTTTTTTCAATTTAAAGCGGGATGACAGTCCAATGGCGCTAACATTGCATTGGATTCATGCAGTTTGTAATTTATTATGAATTTTTAAAGTAATTTAATATTATTTTATTAATTTATTCACCCATTTCACATTTTGCGTTGTGAGATGAGAAGATAACTGCTACAATACAATATAGGTACTTTATTGCACACCAAAGAAAATAAATACCTGTCCAAAAACAGGAAAGTTAAAGTTGCACAATGGGCGGCCTCAACGCGGACAGATATCTTCCAAACAACTTCAAAGTTCAATAACATGCAATACACTATACACATGGGATAAACAAAAAAATACTAATTGATAGGTACTTTCTACATTCATTTACATGTACACATGTATGTATATTTATAAGTAACAAATAAAACTACAGTAAATACAAAAAACGTGTGTAAAAGTATTTTTTTTGTGATTCGTTAAGCGCTTGCTTCAACTGAACGAACTAAAATGTTTTATTTACCACGAAAACCAATTAAGAAAGTAAAATGATGACATTTATTTTTGTAAGTTATCTGCCTAAGTTACTTTTTCTTACGCCGAGAAAATTAGAACTCGCGGTTAATTAGGTAAAGAAGTGTTGGCTATTATTTTTCTTTCCTGTGGAGCTATGCTAACCGGAATAAGAAAGAAAGGCAGAAATAAGAAAATTATTGATTGGAAGCTTGCAACTTACAAATAAAATAAGATCCTTATAAAAGTAAATTCAAAGGAGATTTTACCTCATTCGTCCAGTGCTGAATAATTTTTACACTAGCAAAATAATTTTCAAAAAAGTCTTTGTTGGAGGAATTCATATAATATTATTATAACTTATATATTGTATTAGAAATGTATATCATGTATGAGTTCCTTAAATAAATAAATACATTGACGAATAGCCTAAAAGAGCATACATAAAAAGTATTAATTTTTTCGAAGTCGTTAAATTACAGATAAGGAAATTGGACCCCTTAATCTAAGGTTAGTAAGGTTAGTTACATAGGTACAGACAAATTGGTATTATCCTCCAATGTTATGTAAAAGTACCATACCATGCAGAAAGATTGGTAGTATACTCCAATGGTTAATACAACCTATACAATACGAATAAATGTTTCACTGATGAAACGCTGACCAGCTCGTTTTTAATCACCAATTTGGGCTCAATTACTTTGAATGTTTCAGTGAGTTTTATTTTGTTACGATTGGAGACGACTTGTGTCCGAACAAGGTGACGAAGGCGTTCCGTGCATTACTAAGAGTAAATAAGTCCATGGGCTTAGCTCAGTCGGACCAAGCTGTTGATTTTGTATCAACTTACATCTATGGCGCGAACTCGAAGACCACTGTCATGTCAAAGTGCAACGAATCCCTCAAAATCATTCGAAAACCAACATCGATTCAAAAAAACATTCTTTGGATCGTTTTCATATTACGCAAAGTAGTTCCTCTTGATTTGCTAGCAAATCCCAAGTAGCAGCATGCAGGTAAGTATTTACTACCTCTCAAATATAGGTTTAAAGAACTTTATTCTCATACAAACACAATGGTTCACTTAAAATGAGATACAATTTGAAAATTAATCTAGGTTTAACATATAAATTACCTCTGGTACCTAAAATTAAATTATAGCTAAATGTTATTACGAGATCGTTAATTTACAATAGGTTATAAAGTATGTACGTACATGTAATTTAAGTTTATTTTTAAAAGCGTACAGACTAACACATTCCTTTATAGAATTTGGCAACTTATTAAATAGTGTAGCTCCATCTGATAATATTGTTTTTCTACCGTAACTAGTACGTGTTTTAGCAACTTGTAGTTTTATTTTATTTCTGAGGTTGTATTTATTTTCTTTCAAATGTAATTTAATGTTTGACTGAATAGAGTTTGATGTTATTTTTTTTTATCAAAATGCATGTATTGTAAATGTAAAGTTTATTTATATTAAAAATTTTAGTTTTATTATATAATTCTTTTGTCGGCGTAAGATAGTCAAAGTGGTATAGGACTTTTACTACTTTGTTTTGTGTCCTTTGAAGGGGGTTTAAGTTTGTAGCAGCAGCTGATGATTGCAAATATTAGCATTAAATAGATGTCATCAGCCTATAATCAAATCTAAAATTAGACGTAAAGTTTGATTGAACTCCCAAAACTGCCACAGTTACATTGTTGAACTCCGTCAACCGCGTCGCGTGTCGGAGTAATGCACAAAAAGTTGTCAAAGCCTCGCCTTTACGATCGACTCAATTTGACGAGCCATTGGCGTCAATGTGAAAGGGAACGGAAACTTCAGAACTATGATTTACGATGGAACTTCTATCTTTGTAGATATAGCTCTATCTTCCCCGTAGATTTTACGGGTGTTTATATAGATTCTTAAAGTTGGCGCGATCGTCATTTGCTTTTTAAACAAGTGCGAACGCTGACGTCACGATGTCTCCGGTGCAGTGCTCAATAAGCAAAAGAGAATTACTAAAACTCTCTACACGATGGAACTTCTATCCTGGTGAAAATAATATAGCTCTGTCTAATTTAGGATTCCATAGGCAAGGTTTAATATGGCCACACGATACTAAGCCGTAGAAAGTTACGACTGAACTGTAGTTTTGTTGGAAAAGGACTATGGACATTTACCTAGATTCCACTGTAACAATCGACATAAAAGAAACAAATCTTTTCGTGTACAAGTTCTGTCGTTTTGTTAATCCTATAATGACATAAGTTTTATTGCCGTAACTTACAGGACGCCGATCTCCAAGAAACCGTTCTCTAACAATTAACGTCAAGTCAAACAACTGGCAACTCACCGACAACATTGAGTCGTATTTGGAAGTTCCGCGTCGGCGAGTTCTTGAAGTCGACTCTGAAATAGAAACAAAACGTTATTAGAGCAACAGGTCGTATTAACTTTATATGTATTCTTAGTATTAGTTACTACGTAGTTAGTTATTCTTATATTTATCTTATTTTACCAGTAAAAGAACGCAGGCATACGTTTAGGGTGAGATGTTATTTGTTTGTTTGTGTACGTGTGCAAATCAATATCATTTTTATTTTGTTTTATTCTCTCTTTTAGGTAACTAAGAATCACACTTAAGTAACTTTAATTGATGTACTTTAATTTTATTTTATAATAACTCTTTGAAAGTGAGGCTTCCGACGGGGCTGGAAACCGAAAGTGATCATAATCTAACTAATCGCAGAAGATCACCTTTATAGACGAAATTTTAGCAACTGGTAAGCCACCAGTTGTAAAATTTTAGATATTACATCCGGACAATTGTTTGGCTTTTATCCTGAACTCAGCATCTAACAGCATTCCGTTTGGTGGGTAGATTAAAATGTGAGTAGATAAGAAAGTGAAATTTTCTAGACGCCTAGACCTACCTCAATATGTTGTTAAATCAAAAGATCCTAACCTGCACCGGTAGATTCCCTCATCATCCAACTGCACAGCGTCCACCGTCAGTGACGAAGGACGGGACATGGTAGTGAAGTGGGCGCGCCGCCCAAACGCAGCGGGGTCCGACCAGTGTAGGGCGGTGCTGAAACTGCGTCCACGCACGTCGAAACTATGGACAAAATTTAATAAAATTCAAAACAGATAGATACTAAATAATTTATTTTTATCTGCCTTCAAAATAAGGAGGTGCTCAATTCGGCTTTATGATTTTGACACCGCTGCCATGTTTTATAACAGAGATTATTATCGGGTATTTATTGCGTACCCTTTTGTTTCCATTCCTCTAAGTTTCCTACGCCTGCTATCATGGTCACTGGAACGTCTGTCGAATTATTCGGAAATAAAGCCCAGAATTTATCACTTCAAATCAAACAGGCAGTTCTAAGTACATCATTCGTAATCAATATGCGATAAATAAATACAAATAAATAAATAAATACAAATTCTTTATTGACACAAATACATTATCAGTTACTAAGAATCCATAGGGTCCCAAACTAGCCTAGGCTGTATTTTAGGACCCAGGGCTTCTCCAATTAAGTTTAATATCTCGTGTCTAAAGTACAAGTAGAGTTAGAAAACCCGACCCCATATCTACAAATTTTTAAAATGTACACTAATTGCTACAGTTCAAAAAATATTCTTCTTTCAAAGGGTTCAAACATTTATTAACAAAGAAAATTAAAGTAAGCACATATTTTAAATGGGAGAACTGAGATCTGCACTGACATTTCGCATGGGAGTGTATTATGTACCTTTTCTTATTCATATTTTTTCAGGCACATATAAATTTATCGTGGCCACGTCACTGGTTGACTTGTAAAGGGTATACATACCGCTTGCTGTAAAAAAATCTTGGCGCAGCAACCGTAGTTACGCAAGACCATCATCAGCCGCTGCCTGCACGACACGTTTTCCAAGTTACAAGTAGGTAAATTCTTTTCCAAGAGTCAAGCAGAAAATCAAAGATTGCAAAAATCAATAGCGGTAACAAGTCGTTAAGAACGCTATAATGCTAGCCTATGCAAAATTCATGATGTTTCGATCCCGACACATAGTTTATCAAAATTAGTCCAGCCTTTGGGACTACAGCGACAGTCAACGTAGATTACAAACCCTTTCATTTCCACAGCAAATGTAAAAGTTTCTGCATACTCAAAGTTTTCTCAACCAATGGAGTGACCAACCCTCGGTTTTACATGAAAACCCGAGGATAGAAACTTCAAACTTCATAGAAGTTTTCAGTACATTTGTACAATTTACCTACTACTGAAGTTTGTTTACGTACTATCTTTACGTTAAACCTGGCGAGCTTCCTTTATACCATACTAATATTACAAATGCGAAAATTTGTATGTCTTTAAGAATGTTTGTTATCACTTCACTACGAGTATATCAACTGAGCCGACAGACCTAAGCCTAGAATCTAACGGCAACTTTTCACCCATTAAACACTTCACGTGATAGACTAGAAATATTATTAAAATGTTTCTATAGAAACAACGTGTGAAGCCGTGGAAACAGTTTTAATTAAATTAACGTTGGTTACAAACCTCGTTTTAAATACTTACAAAATATTTGCTTTGCTTCTAAAAAGAACAAAAGCTTGAATTTATTGTATTCGTGTACAATGGTTTTGGTGTAGACAACTTCCAGTATCAAACTGTTACTCGTAGTTTTGCCAAATAATTAACAGATAGCATGCACAAACTGGCATATAATGGCCAAAATTTTCCAAGCGAGATTTTGTTTTTGTTTTTGTTCAGGAATTACGTACACGATGTCCGATATTGAGGTGTTTTTAAAAAGATGTTGAAACGCTTCATAAAATGACATAATTATGATATAATTATTTAATTTATAAATTTTTATTTGTTTAATTGTATTTAATAGCTTCACATTGATTTCGAACGCCAAAATATCCAAAATATTGACTACTTCCCACTACATCCAAACCCATTCTTCTCTAAAAATAAAACTTTTATACAAGTTCCCAACCACATACAACAAGTATTTTAATAATAATATATCTATTTTTTCCATCTTAGGGAAATAATTTTAGTACCTATGTATATCTTTTGTATTTTATAATACCTACATAATAATAGAGAAATTAGTCGGTACAAGCTGACATTTTCATAAAATACCACAAATAACAATATTTTAATCAAAACTAGTGAATCCGTATTTCGCAACCCCAAGAAACTTATTTCTCACCAACGACTACTTCTCGCGTAATTTCGCACTGAAATAAACGAGATGCGAGTTGATAAATACGCCAGAGTTACCGCAAGATAAGAGCTGGTTTAAAAATGGCCGTCTTTTACTCACCTTTACAATGTGCTGTGAGGTGAACAATGTTACCTCTCTTGGTTTTGTTACAAATGGTCAGGGAATATTGCAAAGAAACCTGTTTTTACACGAATGTCCGAAAAGGAGTGTACTGATATCAGGGTTCGATATGTTCATATAAAGGGTGTTTGTTATATGTACCTAATATCACAACTGTGACATTTACAGCAACTACCGGGAAATGTATTCAGGACTCACATAACCATTAAAAATTTATGTCGGTGTGGATATGTATGTGACGGATGGCTATGGCGCTCATTAGGGGAGGCCTATGTCCAGCAGTGGAATAATATGGTCAGATTATGATGATGATGTATGTGATAAACATTCTGTATAAAAATAAATACTCAGGAACTTCTCGAACCCTGAATCATCAACACTTCTTTTTTTTGACAGTCATGAAAAACAGGTTTCTTATTTTCTTATATATAAAAGTATTTTAAAGTATTTTTGAATATCAAACGAAATATTTTCTAAGTACAAAGTTGATCCCCCTTTTTCAAACAGAAGTTGTAGTTTAAAACCCATAACGCAAATAGTTAATAAGAAAAAAAAAACATACACAAAAGCGACATTGACGGGTTTCGACGGGTTTCGACGGGTTTTTCATTTTTGCTGACACGTAGTCGAACATGATTGACAGCTGGTAGTTTTAGGTTTGCTTGAAATACGAGTATGAAAGGTTTGGAAACTAAAATCCTGTTAGCCTGTTAGTTTAAAAACTGTTCAGACCTACGAGGGGTCGTTCCAAATATAGTTTTGATTTCGCTCGGGCGCGGTCCGTACACATCTTTGCAAACAGTCTTACTATAAGATATCAGATTATCTAGATGATAAAATATCTTCATTAACAAAGGATTAACAATTTAATGACAAAACCTAATTAGAACAAGTATTTACAATTAAAACAAGGGGTATAAAAAGATAAAAAAGGCTTAGGACAAGTTTTGCTCCAACTCGAAAACTAATACGTTCTGCAAATATTCGTTCGGGGGTTCTGGTAATTTTGTAATAAAATATATCTAACTAAATATGTAAATTATATCGTACCTATTGTGTATATCATCTAGCACCCATAACACAAGCTATGTTGAGCTTGGGGCTAGGTGATGCTGCGTGGATTGTCCTGTGGCTGGACAGGACTATCCATTATTTATTTATTTATTCCAGGTCTAGAACTATAACTTTTTTCAATTCCAACCAGATCGGTTTAGTAATTTTAGCGTGATAAATAACAAAGATACAAAATTGTACCGATTTGAATTTGGTTTTGATGACAGAAATAAATTGATTGTTACGAAAAAAATTACGAAATTCGAATTGCTTAACATTGTTTGCAGGCTTAACAGTCTGCAGGTAGCTCAATTGTTTCAATTATAAATACTAGTTCTGATTTGGTTGTGTTATTTAATTATTGTTTTTGAAGTTAATAAAGTGTTAACTATACACTTTTTTTCTTTTGCAGGACAAATACTTGTCTCTCGAAAAAGCCATGGAATTTTTAATGTCCAAAATTTACGGATAAATCGACTAACATTCTAGCTTGGGGCTAGATGGTGCTGTGTGAATTGTACAATATTTTTATTTATTTTTATTCATAAAATGTATACATGTATGTACGTATGTATGTTACATACAACCAACGAAAGAACCTCCTCCGTTCTTCCCAGTCGGTCAAACACAATCGAGACAGTTCTTAGGAGTGTTTTAAAAAAATCGGTGCAACCGTCCTCACGTTGTCATGATTTGAATCAAAATATTCGTCAATTTATTCTGCTCGTAAGATCTTCTTGCGTAGAATTTATTGATAAAAATACGTTAAATCATAATAATACTGTTCATTCGTTCTCATATGAAAGTATTGCAGCGCTGTATTCCTAACACTAACACTCAAGTCGAGAGCGATACATTAGGATACTGAATATCCCCTATTTGTCATATAAATGGGATATATACATGATATATTTGTTATACCGTTTATCCCTTAGTAATATATTTGGGTACTTAATCTAATGGACTTGAACCTAATCTTGGATATACTTAGTGCCGCATTCTTGATGCTTCTGAGGAAATTCTGTCAATTTGTATTTTATAAATTACATATATGAATTAAAAATAATAAACCTCGCAGCGTAATAACTTAACAATCATTAATTTGGCCGAGGATCTAACGAGGTGCAAATATACAGGTCTCAACTTCTCAATCTCGTCTTCACTCATCAGCTTATTGAGTCATTCTTAATGTTCCCGATGCCTCGGTGTAAAACTACCCTCATTGTCAAATATATTTATACCTATATTTTCATCATATACTGCTATTATTGTATTCATCATCATCATCACCAGCCTATAATAGTCCACTGCTGGACATAGGCCTCCCATGAGCGCCACAGATGGCATTATCATTTGGGGGTTATTGCCCATAATCCCCACGCTGGGCATGCGGGTTGAGGATCGCAGTTCGATGGAGTTATTCTGCAGAGGGCGCTGCTGCCCGCCCCCGGTGTGTTTCCCTTAGTCGCCTCTTACGACACCCACGGGAAGAGTTGGGGTGGTGAAATTCTATTCCGGCACCACACGGCGCATTATTGTATTAGAATAGTATTTATCTAGGTTCCTACAACAATTTTTTTTTCAAAACACTTCACTGAAATTAAATTAAACCAAATCGGATTTTTTCAAAGAAAACACGTTTTCTGTTTATTTGTGTAGATAGACCATTATTTTCAAAAAAGCTTGTGGTAGGAACCTTTATAAATACTATTCTAACATAAATAATAGCAGTACATGGTGAAAACATGCTCAAATTACAAACCATTTTGGTATTACGTTTGTATAGTAAATACATCCTAATCAGTGATTAAATGTGGCACAATCGGCGGCCTTATCACTGAAGGTGGGCTAGCTTTGCAAAATGCTTAATATTATCATACTTTTGTAAATAAGGGATAAGTAAGTACTTTTAACTTGGAAAAAGAGAGGACAAGCTAGAATAACAATAAAACCTATCTCAAATTATAACACAGAAAAACTTTATCATTGTGTAAGGTAAGGGTAAATAGGGTAAGAACCCTTATTATTGGCAGCTATTGCGCACATGTCCTTCCACCTGGCTTAGCCTGGATTTCGCAGGTTGTAGATTAGGTGCTAGTCCAGCAAATACCTCCGAAACCCAATTCGCTTCGTTACACGATTGCGTGAGTAGCTCGATATGTTTTTGTGAAGCGGCGAACGGTATAAGACGGCAGGTATTTGAGACGATTTGACTGTGGGACTTTTACTGTATTTTTAAACCGTTCGCTGGGTTTGGGGACTTAATATCGTGAGCCTAAAATTTAGACACGGACGAATGTACGATACGTTTTCCACATATCGCCAGGGATAGATGAAATCTCGCCAAAACAAAACTCAAGAACAGACCGTCGAGCGCTCGATTTCTGCTTCAATTAATTTAACACCATTATTTTATTCCGCATTTTTGAGTCACTGTACGATAAAATTTCATTTGTCAATCCACACGAGTGATTGGGAATCACTCCTCTTGGTAGATCAATGAAAATGTCCTTCATCAAAGACGCAGACACGCAGCGTGTTCTTCCGCGGTAATATTTTTGTTTTCGTAAATAGAGGTATTGAATGATTTGGAATGAGGTCAATATTAATAAGAATGGCAGTCGTTGGAAGATATGTCAGCTATTAATTAGGTTCTTATGGTGTTTCAGGTAGATGAGAGGATAGGACTATTATTATGACAATACGTTGTCTATATTAAGGTAAGAAAGGCCCATGAGGTACTGATGAGGTTGACGTTGATCATGAGGTTACTAAGTTCGAATTGTTTTCGTTGTTTTTGTAATATTCGTTTACATAGTAAGCACCCTTAAATTAAAAACACTAGACTTAAGTCCTTTTTGTTATTGTATTTTTCATGTTTTGTGATTTTTTGTTGGGAGTCTTAAATAAATAAATAAATAAAGGACGGCGTGTCATTAGGTTTGGCGTGTCAATTTATTACATACAACACACTAAACCTAAAACATCTCTCTTTTTGGATCACCAATTAAAGTAATAACTGCCCCATTTGCGAATTACAATGCCATTCTGAATATTTTTGTTATTGATGCTATGCCAACTCATCCTATATCTTTCCTTTAAAATATTGCGACCGCTACATAGCGGTAATCGTTATCAAGTGAACGCCAGCATACCCGGATTGCTTGCGAATTTACTGAGATACCACATGTAGCCGTGTCGTGTAGTGAATCATCTTGATGGATTCGTTAGCAAACAAGAATAACAAGCGTCCAAAAATAACGCATGAATATGGGTTTATTTAAGGAAGGACCGCTAGGGTCCGCCCCGGCTTCGCACGGGTATTTAACAAAAATTTAACTTTTTATACGGAACTCTAACTTTTTTGAAAATATTCTATAGCCTATGTTAATCACGGAAAATTTAGGATTCCAATGGTGAAAGAATTTTGGACGGTTGTTAGTGACGATGACGTATGCAGTTGAAATAAGGCTCAAACTTGCACATTCTTTTATATTAGCGAGATTTTTTTTTTCTTTCTGAATTATTTAAAAATTTATGATTAAAGAACTCAAAATACGGAGTTCCAATCGATGGAGCTCTGTATATAATATATGCTCTATATAAAATAAAAGTTGTATCTTTTAATAGGTAGTTACTGCCATCAAGCAGTAATCACTTTAATTTCCAACTTACGTTAAAATCAAACCCATATTCTACAAACCCGTGATGAGTTATTACACATTTGCTTGAAATTCCAAATCCAGTAAATATAAACTTTCCCTTTGATGGAATCAGCGGCAATAATCTAAAATACAACGTTCCTCTATTTAATTGCAGACCACAACTCTAACTACAGAATGATTCAACAATCCTACACGTACGCACAAACATTATGAACCGTATATCAATGCAACTAAGATCAGTTTACATTGCGTTACTGAAATCTAGTTTAACTATATCAATGCATACAAGATACATGGCAACAGATTTCACACATCAACACACCTAAAACCAATGCAACTGAGTCTATTTTCCATTAATTTTACATTAGTTTGATGCAATGTTCAAGATAGATATTTGAATGTTTAGTTCAGTGTAAATACAAATCTAATGTTAACATGCTAAGATACATTTCAGATTGCTTCAGCTGACGTGAAAAGGAAATTCAATGAAAATGCGAGATGTAGATCCGCATTGAGCGTGATTTAAAATTTTCCACGTGCTTTTGGAAGGTTTTTATGAAGCGGCGTGATTTCTTAATGGAGTTTTGCTGTGTTTATTTAGTTAGTAAATGAAATGTAAATTGTTAGGTAAAGTGTATCACAGTAACTTAATTATATCTTATGTAGGTAGGTTTTATACTTTTTTGTAAAGTACATATACATATGTATACTTTTTATTGTTGATTAATATTTTATATATATTTTATTTTATATTACCTCGGTCTTCCTAAGATAAAATAAGTAAAAGTATAAAATGATACTTTTATAAAATCATACTTTACCTAACCTAACCTAACTACTTATTTTTCATTTACTACCATGATTCTTGCTGGTTTGAAGTTTCCTATATTTCTAAACAAAAAAACACAAAAAACACTGTTGAATGTCATATTGTTGCTAAATATTGCTAATGTAATGTAATATAACGTAATCACCAGGATTTCTTCCAATAATAAGCATCCAGTCAAATCAGCTCTTTTCAGCAGATATTTAATTACTGTTACATGTTACTGTATAACTTACTTATGTACTACATACACGATGGCTCCGATCCATGTCTTTTCTTGTTATGAACCGAAAATCTGATAAAATAACGAGCAAGTCAAGAGGATCTTTGCAATGAACGTATAGCAAAATAAATCATTTAAACTTGTAATCGAAAGGTACACTTTAGAGTGACAACATAAATTAGCAGACAGCCCACGGTAAGCGAGCTTGCCATAGCCATGGGTATTTGCCAACCAAAGATAAACGTTGGTTGGCTTACTCGTACGCCCAATTTGTGTCAGAGGCGAGCGGGAGCTGTGCTTTCTATCTACAATATCTGGGAAATTACTATAATATAATATATCAAAAATCTTTCCCAAACCCCACCCTAAAAGGTGTTTTTGATAGACAGTAATGTAGGATGATAGATGGATCGAAGTGATCTTGTATAGATCGTACTTTACCAAGCACATTCGTAGCAGTTCTACGCCGTAGCAAATAACGTAGACGTTTTGCTACGCCGTAGCTCGTAGCACCGTAGTTCGTAGCTACGAATGCTTTGATCAGATTAATGAACCGTTTCCAAATAAAGCTTACGTGGCGTTAGGTGTATTCAAGGTATATTTGCTTTTATTGGAAATGCTTAAGGTATACTTTGGATTGGGGAATACGTTTTGTTTTACCGACTAGCTAGAATCTAACGTAAGCAAAACTTAACTTTGTGCCTACGTACCTAATTTTGTTTGCCAATCGTTTATATTTAGTTCTAGAATACAACATATTTACGTTAAACAAAGACATATTTGTCAAAAGTGTATAGTGTGTATACTCGGATCTAGAATCCAATATATTTATTGTGAACAAGGACATTTAGGGGAGGCCTATGTCCAGCAGTGTACTAATATGGGCTGATGATGATGATGATGAAGGACATTTACTGTGTAGTACGAGTATGAAGATATAATATATGTATGATACAATATATATTTTAATTTTAGTTGTCTTGATGTTACATAAACTGTAACATCAAGACAACTAAAATTAAAAACAAACACTTCAACGACGCAACTGTACATGTGCAGCGATGAAACCGACAGTCGAATCCAAAAACCGGATGAGAAACACATGAAATATTGAATGAGCCTTCATTCAATATTTCATGTGTTTCTCATCCGATCAAACATAAAAACGTTTCAGGGGATTATTGAAAGTATAGTAGAGAAAAATTACACCGCTTTTTTGTTGAGCTGATTAGTTCCGGTGATTTCAAAGTTTTTGACAGGTTTGCTACTATTTTCCAATTTATTTGATTTGATACCCACTCGAAGCCCACTCGATACCCTTTTGTTTCCTTTATATTATCATGCAATAAGAGACATTAAATAAGAGAGAGAATATAACACTTATATTGACGCCATAAATGTGCATTATTAAAACCACGTCGTCTCTTGTTAGCCAAGTATTCCCAGGTGCAGAATACTGCAAATATTTGCTACTAAAGGTGCATTTTGACAGGGGCTAATTTGCGAGTCATAAATTAGCAACTAGAGCTAACTCGGGGAGTGGAGGGGCTATAACTAATCAGTTCAGGGAATATTATTAACTACTGGCTGCAGTTTAGAAACAAGAGGACTATTCAAGAGACGGACTTTATTTTGAGATTTTCCTCTAATATAAACATAAACGAAGTAAATTAATTGGTATTAAAACTTACTAATATGATAAATGCGAAAGTAACTCTGTCTGTCTGTCCGTCTTTCACGCTTAAACTACTAAACCGATTTTGATGAAATTTTGGTCTTTGCCCAGCTAGGACACACCAGTCAATCGACTAAAGTCAAATAATTTACAGTGAATACATGGTTTTTCCAGCAGAATTAATGATCAGCGGGATTACACTTGGCCGTGTGGTGCCGGCATAGAGTTTCGCCACTCCCACTCTTCCCGTGGATGTCGTAAGAGGCGACTAAGGGAAACACACCGGGGGGCGGGCAGCAGCGCCCTCTGCAGAACAACTCCACCGAACTGCGATCCCCAAGCCGCATGCCCAGCGTGGGGGTTATGGGCAGTTACCCCCAGATGAAATAACGCCACCTATGGCGCGCATTAGGGGAGGCCTATGTCCAGCAGTGGACTGATATAGGCTGATGTTGTTGTTGTTGTGATTATACTTTTGTAAAGCACAATAATTATTGAATAGCAGGTCTCGGCGCTACACAGCCGCGTGGGAGGGAAGGGCGTATAACATTAAATATTTACAATGCCACAGTTTTAGCTTGTCCAAATTTTGAAACTTAAGTTCTTCTATAAGTGAAATTTAATCTCATCTTTAATGCAGCCAGCATCTTGGAGACGCTTTTATGATATGGATCAGTTGAGCTACCTGTTGATTGCTGACAACAGTCTACGGTTACCTAAATTGCTTCAATTGTAAATACTAGTTGGTTGCGCGCTTATTCGACTTTTACACTTATAGTTAGTTTTCTGCATACGTAGGAACGTAATTTGCGTTGCACTCCAAATCCTTTTTTCTACCATATACCCCTTCCTTATCCCACGCACATAATACCGCTGCGAGTGAGTGAGACGCCCATACTCGCCTCAACCGCAACACCGAATAGACAAGATGGAAGACAGTGTGAGAGTGTTCGCTACGACTCCAGACCGCTTGGAGCTCCGCACCGCATAATATTCACCCCGCTTTCCTGAGGGAGCCTACCTAGGTTCCCGTCGTCGTTCCCGTAGTGCCGCGCGCGCGCATACACTTGTGACCTGGATCATCGGAGCCGAGATCAATCAAGGTATGTGCGTCTCCTAACCTTTTCGGAAGGCTTTGACTCCCTGTGCTTCCAGCCGACCGATATCCCCCTTTTACACGCAATTACGCAACCTCACCTATTTAGCGTATCCATTTTCTGGTCCTACGAGCCGCGATATACCAATTTTGCTTGTATATCACGTTAAATAGGCGAATCAACGTTGCAACCATTCTCGTATTTTCGTATCGCTTGGCACACGGCAAATCCGCCATCTTTATCGCATTCGTTTAGCTTGCACTCGCACGCACCATATTGGCAAATTATTCCTATAATAATTTTGCTTCTACACCGCATCGCATAAATTATAAGCTCAATTAGGAACAACAAACCTAATTAGTTATAATATTTAGTCAACCCGCTTAGTTAATTACACAAACTTTCGCATCACTTATTTTTATCTTGCTTACTTCGCAGTCGCTCGCATTTTTATAATAGCTAGGTACGCCTTAGGTAACCTACTTATTACTACGCATCCCCGCTTAGAATTATTACGCATTTTTATACAACGGTATCCTATTTACCGTGCTACAAATTCTTCTTTATTCTTAGAATAGGCTTATATGTCACAACTGGTACGTAGATATTACGCAGTTAGATCTAATCTTGCTAATTACCCCAACGCATATTACTCGATTCAATTCATTGTTTAGCAAACTCGCCCACTACATTTATAGGTAACAAACAATAATTCTTAGTCAAATCGATTGACCCGCTCGCATTTAGTAAATATAACCCGCTAATTGAAATACCTATTGTTTGTTTTAACTCGTTGTACGCTTCATAGCGAATCTCGCATTCTTTTCATTTATAGATAAACCCGCTCGCATTAATAGATAGGTACCTACCTATCCCACCACATAAAGCTTTAGTTATCTAACTTATTTAGCATGGCGCCTCCCACGGAGTCCGTCACAGAATCGCAATTAAAACTACTCGTCGCTAAAAGAGATCGAATATTTTCCCGTATGCAAGGCATATGCGATCGCGCAAGGAAATTAGATTCAAGTTCTCCTACAGACAAGGAATCATTTCTTTGTGATTACGAAGTTGTTGACAAGTTACATTGCGACTTCGAAAACATAGCAGATAAAATTAACGCATTAGAACTTAAACTCGATCCCGAGTCCGCTATCAACTATCAGGTGTTATCATCGTTCGAGGACCTGTTAGGTTGTGTACGCCGCGCTGCTAGAAGGTTACAATCTTTCGACAGTGATGTCAAACCCTCTGCAGCATCTCCAGCGCCGCATAGGTCACCTAGACTCCCGCCCATAGAAATCCCTAGCTTTGATGGTGATTTTAAGGATTGGCCTCTGTTTTATGCTAGCTTTCGAAACTCGGTACACAATAACGCTTCTCTGACCGATTCGGAGAAATTATACTACCTTCTTGGTAAATTGAGCGGCCGCGCCCGATCAGCGTGTGCTGGCCTAAATTTGGTTGCTGATAATTACTCACTTATTTTCGATTGGCTCAAAAATAAGTATGAGGACAAGCGCGTTATGGGTGTCTCATACTTAGATCAAATATTTCAGTTGAAACAAATATCAACGAGTTCCGCTTCTAATTTAGAATTATTTCTTGACAAGTTTTCGACCTCAGTCACTGCTTTGAAGAATTTAGACATAGAAAATCTCGCTGATTTTACATTTTTATACATCGCTCTTAAGAAGTTGGACATAGAAACCGCTCGTGCATTCGAATTCGAGCAGCTGGGTAACAAAATACCTTCATTCGATAGCTTAACAGCTTTTTTGCGAAATCATGTAAACATCTTACAACGCACTTCGCCCGCACAATCAAGGCAAGACACTTCTAAGCGCAAGCCCCATAGCTTATCTATGCAAACATATGTCAATACAACAGCTAGTGCTGACACAAGCACTACGCTATGCTCATTGTGCGATAAGCAGCACGATTTTGTTTATAAATGTCAGGCTTTTCACAAGTTAGACGAACACGCACGCTTCGCATTTGCTAAAACAAATCGGTTGTGTCTGAATTGTCTCAGTAACAAACATCGTATCGCTAAATGTACTTCCAAATCTAGATGCAGGAAGTGCAACTCTCGGCATCATACATTATTATGTTTTGGTAATAAACCGCAAAATAGTTCACCCGCTCAGACGGCGGCCCTGCCGCCGCCGCCTCTCGTATCGCTGCCGCCGCCGCCGCCCGGCTCATCCGAGCCGTGCGCGCTGCCCGCGCGCTCACCGCATAGTGATAACGTTGCATTGTGTGCGTTATCAGCTGATAGTAGCATTGTTCATCGGACCACGGTCCTACCTACCGCTCGCATTATTGTCATTGATTCTCATGGTAAAGAAATTATCGTACGCGCTTTGTTAGACAGCGCTTCGCAAAGTAATTTTATTACTACCGATTGTTGTAACCGCTTAGGATTAAATTTAAAACACAACCCCACTGGCATGGTGGTAAGAGGGATAGGAGGTTCTAGTAAGTTGATTCAAGGTTCAGTAAACGTTAGATTTTTCTCCCGCTTGGATCGCCGCGTTCATTACGATATGGATTCGCTAGTAGTCGATAAAATAACAGAGTGTTTGCCCGCGGTTTCGGTCGATATTTCCGACTTGAGTAACTTCGAAAATCTGCCTTTGGCAGATGATACCTACTCCACCCCGGGTTCGATTCAAATGCTCATAGGCGCTTCAATTTTCCCGCATTTGCCACTACACCGTAAGGTTCTAGGAAGCCCATCGCTTCAATCTCCGCTGGCCTTGGAGACTGTCCTTGGCTATGTTGTTATTGGTAACGCTCCGGCCCAAGTAGGTAGCTACCAATCGCTCTCGTACTGTTGCACCTCACCCACTTTGGACTCTGCAGTCCGTAAGTTTTGGGAATTGGAAGAGGTGGACGTCCCGCCGGTACTTAGTCCAGATGATCGTTTGTGTGAGGAGATTTATACTCGTACGACATCTCGCGATGATGACGGTCGCTATGTAGTATCGCTCCCTTTCAAGGGTGATATGGCTTCACTCGATAATTCACGGCAAGTTGCTGAACGCCGCTTTCTTTGCTTAGAGAAAAAGATGCAGACCGCGCCCATGTTAAAGGAAGCCTACGATGATGGTGTGATTCGCGAATATTTAGAAAAGGGCTATCTTTCTCTCGCGCTAGTTGATACAGATACTTCACAAACTCAATCGTATATCCCGCATCACGGAGTCATTAAAGAAGACAAGGTCACATCTAAACTGTGCGTCATGTTGGATGGCAGTTGTAAGACCAACTCACAAGTCTCTCTTAACGACCTGTTATATAGTAGACAGAACCTTCAAGGAAATCTTTTCGATATTATTGTGAATTACCGCTTGTTTCCGATCGTTCTTTCATCTGATATCCGACAAATGTTTCTCGCCATTAGAGTAAGGGAATCTGATCGTCGCTTTCAGCGCATTCTATGTAGATTTTCCCCGCAAGAACCTACCCAGGAATTTAACCGCGTTGTGTTTGGGTCTCGCTCTAGCCCAAATCACGCACTCCGCTCAGTAAAACAACCCGCTAAGGCAAAGGTTTCGCCGCAAAGGTTCGTCTCGCTAGCTCGTCTCCAGCTCTGCGCTATTCTCGTCCTAGCACGCCTCACAAAACTTATTGTTTCTTCGTGTCAAACCCGCATCGCTGTTAAAAATATCTTAGTATTTACTGACTCAACTGTAGCTCTTTGTTGGGTACACTCTTCCCCGCATCGCTGGCAAACGTTCGTTGCCAATCGCACAAACAAAATTCAAAATGAACTATCACCGCAAAATCTGTATCACGTGCCCGGCATTGAGAATCCCGCTGACTGTCTGTCTCGGGGCCTAGCGCCCTCGCAAATTATTGATCACCCGCTTTGGTTTGGCCCTCCTTGGGCCCGCTTAGAGATATCACACAGGCCGATCGTCGCCTTTAACCCTTCGACTGTCTCGGAGGCTCCTGAAGAAAGGAAACACAAGCTGTTGGTCGCTGAACCGCCTCAAAACCCGCTACTGATATCATTGTCAAACCGCTTTTCATATTGGTCTAAGTTACTTCGTTGTGTGTTCTGTCTTAGTATATTCGCTAAACACTATTTATTAGACAAGCTAGTCCAATCCTTTTGGAAACGATGGAGAACAGACTATCTCCACACGTTGCAATCGCGTCGCAAGTGGAATACCCCTACGGATCCTATTACCGTAGGAAACGTCGTGATCCTTTTGACCGAGAATTCACCCCCCCTTCACTGGCCTCCAGGTGTCGTGGACGAAGTGTTTCCGGGTTCAAATGGCGTCACACGCACAGTTCGTGTCCGGACGTCCACTGGGTCATATCTGCGTCCAGTTGTACGTCTCTGTCCGCTTCCTAATCAATAGCTTCTATACGAAGATAATCCCGCGTCTCTATAGTTTTAACCGCATTCTTTGGTAACCTCCGCATTTTTATAGTGTCTCTGTAGTCTCTAGACTCCGCATTTAGTAGCACCCGCTGTCTTAGTAAAGACTCCGCATATAGTAGCACCCGCAGCCTTAGCAGAGACTCCGCATTTAGTAGCACTCGCATTCATCTAGCCCTCAGTGGTAACCACCGCTATACCTCTAGTAGCAAGGTTCATAGCAACCCCATCATTTGTATCATCCGCATCCGCATCTCTAGTAGCAAATACTTCCTTAGTAGTAACCGCATCTTTAGTAACAAACACTCCCTTTGCAGTAACCGCATCTTTAGTATATATATATACCCGCATTTAGTAGTGCCCGCGTCTTTAGTAGTGCCCGCATCTTTAGTCATTCTCACATCTTTGGTAGTGCCCGCATCTTTAGTCGTTCCCGCATCTTTTAGTCGTTCTCACATCTTTAGTATGTACCCGCATTTTAGTAGTGCCCGCATCTTTGGTCGTTCTCACATCTTTAGTATGTACCCGCATTTTAGTAATGCCCGCATCTTTAGTCGTGCCCGCATCTTTAGTAGTGCCCGCATCTTTAGTAGTACCCGCATCTTAAGTGGTGCCCGCATCTTTAGTAGTGCTCGCCTCTTTTGTAGCCACCGCACTTTAAGCAGCTACGGCCTTCGTAGCCTCCGCCTCCTTTGTAGTAACCGCATCTATAATCGCAGCTACGGCCTTCGTAGCCTCCGCTTTCTTTGTAGCAACCGCATCTATAATCGCAGCTACGGCCTTCGTAGCCTTCGCTTTCTTTGTAGCATCCGCATCTATAACCGCAGCTACGGCCTTCGTAGCCTCCGCTTCTTTAGTAGCTACCGCATCCTTAGTATGGCCGCGTCTTCCATCGCAGCTACATCAGTAGCAACAACCGCAAGCGTCTCAGCTTGTGGCGGTATACCCGCATCGTATTTCTTTGTTTAGAAGGGGTCCCTTCTAGCCCGGGGGAATGGTTGCGCGCTTATTCGACTTTTACACTTATAGTTAGTTTTCTGCATACGTAGGAACGTAATTTGCGTTGCACTCCAAATCCTTTTTTCTACCATATACCCCTTCCTTATCCCACGCACATAATACCGCTGCGAGTGAGTGAGACGCCCATACTCGCCTCAACCGCAACACCGAATAGACAAGATGGAAGACAGTGTGAGAGTGTTCGCTACGACTCCAGACCGCTTGGAGCTCCGCACCGCATAATATTCACCCCGCTTTCCTGAGGGAGCCTACCTAGGTTCCCGTCGTCGTTCCCGTAGTGCCGCGCGCGCGCATACACTTGTGACCTGGATCATCGGAGCCGAGATCAATCAAGGTATGTGCGTCTCCTAACCTTTTCGGAAGGCTTTGACTCCCTGTGCTTCCAGCCGACCGATATCCCCCTTTTACACGCAATTACGCAACCCTCACCTATTTAGCGTACCCACTAGTTTTAATTTGGTTATTAAACTGTAATTTTCGCTGTTACTAAGAATTGTACCCAATTTAATCTAATATTTTATTATTTATTATGGACCGTAGAATAAGAGCAATAAGATAAAATAAAATAAGCGTTCTATTATCTAGTAATCGATTACTAAACAAATAGCATGGACGAATGGCGACAGACATTGCCGGGTAAGAAATCTTAGTACCCCAATGGAGCGCCTCTTAACAGGTCCGGTTGTAAATTTTGACTGCCCAGGAACCGAAAGAAGGATTGCTAGGATTGCATTCTAGACTTTTCTTCCAAAGAATTTATGGTTTTCTTGAAGTTTTGAGAATTGTCTAGAATATTTACAAGGAAGAAGAGTAGGTTTGGGAGACTTTTACCCTGGGTTTAGAGCGAGTTGTCTCGCACTAGGAGGGTTCTGTACATAACTATTTCGGAAAAGAAACCTTGAAAAAGTTGATTATCAAAAAAAGCAAAAAGCCAACATGAGGCGGTCACTCATTCCAGTACTAACCGCACCGGAATGTATCGCCATTATTATTTCTATTTATTGTTTGATGTTTTAATAACTTTTTAGGCTTACGAAATAAGCATATAAACAAGTCAAATTTCATATAGTTAATTGTTATAAAATAAGTTATTATTGTTATGGATTTCTCTTCACTTAAAACTAAAAAGAGAAGTTAGCTAGTGTTTAGTTACATATTATTAAAGCGGAAATAGATAATGTTTCCGCTGAAATCTCTATAAAAATTTCAACTGTCTATTACGGTTCAAGAGATATATATAGTCTTGATAAAAGTATAGGAAAAATACCAAAAAACTCACGTTTGGGTACGGAACCCTAAACATGGAAATAAGTAAAACTAGCAACTATTTTCGAATGTTTTCTGTTGCATGTTCTGAATTTCCCTCTCTAATGAACATCGTTTACTCCGTTTATTTAAAGAAAATAAAAAATACTGATGTTTTATCGGTTTCTAGTAGAGTGCTAACGAACGGACAGTTTTGACGTGCCACTGTGAGAACATTTTTATTGACTTCAAATAAATAGTGAAATACTTCAATTGCACGAAATGCTCACAATAAGGTTTTGTAAATAGCCAAGCTACTGTGATACCAAGTCAATAAAATAAATAATATAATAATGTCTATAAAATACTAAAATAATAATTTGTTCTTTCATATTGTGGCTATAAATACTGTGTGAATTGTCGAGCATTATTTATTTATTTGTTTTATTTATACATATGACGTGTGGCGTCATATGTATAATACATCGGTTATATTCGAATCAATATCACATTTATCTTGGTGACTTCTATAATAGGTATATAAAACAGATCCGATTAGTTATACCTTTATATTATAAACATATGGAGAAGGAAAAAGTGATTAAAAACCTTTTATTTGTTAGATTTATTTCTGATCCGAATAGGAGAATAACTGAAAATCTAACGATCAGAGCTTCGCGCAAAATAATAAATTCTAGGCGTAGGTACTCTTAACGCCAAAACTGAACTAATCAACGTAGTCTTCGACATCTGGAACAGTAAAAAGCCTTTTGATTAACCCTGGAAAAGACGTTCAAAGTCACGGGTCGATGCAAGTAAAGTGTACAATAAACTAACAGCGTTCTGTTGGTAAAAGTCACTTGGGAATAAATACGGATCCACCCGCGATCCAGTTGGCAGACATTTAATTTAGCTCGACTGCATCGCGAATAGAAATATATTTTAAAGTTTTTCTGCTATTTTTTATAGCGAACGAATAAAGGCCTTGATGGGATTCGATGCGTCAAAGTTAGATTTATTTATGGCGCTTGAATATGAAAGTATGCTTTTTGTTTCAGATTTTCGATGTTTTATGATGCGTCGGCAACTGTTTGACGTACATGAATAAAGCTGGATCTCATAGATCATATTGTGAATGTAAAGAAAAAAAAATGTTTATTTGATTCTAAAATTTATAGTTTTTGATACATTGTCAAGAAACTAGGAAAATCGACCATTACTCCCTAATCTCTGGAGTTTGCACAGCGATCCGGCTTTAAACTAAAAAGAGTAGGTAGCGTTACATGTTCATAGTAGTCGTTTCTGCGAATTTTTGGTATTGATAAACGTTCTAAAATTTTAGGGACTGATATGGTAGTAGGTCTGTCAAAGGTAGACTTAAACCTGTAGAAGCTAAGATTTTTAATATTATATTGCAATAAATTATATATGAAAAAAACCCTTTGTATTTAATAAAGCCAATAAATGTTTTCGGCAATATATTTGTCCACCATTATGACACAGTGGCCTACGAAATTGGCTACGAAAAATAAAACTTGAACACAATGTTTATAAATTTTTTGAAATATTCAACATTGCAACTTCTCCAATATTTTGCAATACTCCAACATCATCAAAACATGATAAATATTTTGTTTTTACCTAAAAGTTCAGTGTCCGTGTGGTGCCGGCATAGAATTCCACCACCCCAACTCTTCCCGTGGGTGTCGTAAGAGGCGACTAAGGGAAACACACCGGGGGCGGGCAGCAGCGCCTTCTGCAGAAAAACTACACCAAACTGCGATCCCCAACCCGCATGCCCAGCGTGGGGATTATGGGCAATAACCCCCAAATAATGATGCCATCTATGGCGCTCATTAGGGGAGGCCTATGTCCAGCAGTGGACTATTATAGGCTGATGATGATGATGATGATTAAAAGTTCAGAAACCTCTGCGCAACTTTTACAATCGTACTTTATTGAACTTCACAGAAAATTAAAAAACATCTACTTTATGCTAGATATTTTTTAATTTGGTGTATTAATGTAATGCAAGCATTGTAAAACAACCACATCCATTTGCCACTTCTACTAGTCAAGTTATTGACTGCACTGCCACCTCCGGCTTCCATCCATGAGGTAACGAGCCGTGAGGACGCTGTCACTCTTGCTCCATTGGAGACCCAACAACCGTCTGCAGCCAAAACCAACCGTACCACCCCGGCATATGAATCACTTTAGGGAAACATGCAGTCAACTATTTTTTGAAGAGTTTTTACCAAACGGTTATGCAGAGTATCGAAGCTATCAATCTTTTTTTGCGAGGGGAAAGATGGTGACTCTGGAGCAGTATCCTTTATTTTGATTTCGGCTGACGTAATACGGTCTGTGTATATATTGAATTGTCATTCAATATGTCAATTCTCTCGGATTTGGAGCATTTTGTTTATGGCTTTTTTTTACTATAACTTAGGGAAAGATGGTGATTCTGGAGCAGTATCCTTTATTTTGAATTCAACTGACGTAATACGGTCTGTGTATATATTGAATTGTCATTCAATATGTCAATTCTCTTGGATTTGGAGCATTTTTTTATGGCATTTTTTTTTTACTATAACTTTGTATACATATTGTTTACATTTTTTTTTTTTTTTTTTTATATATAATTATTTGTTCAAAGAACATAATGATCAGTTTAAAGACGTAATTTGCAGAGCGAAGGTCTCTTTTCCTACCTGTCTTTCAAGGTATGCCCATTGCCAACAAAAACGCAACCATTCCTTTTGACTTTACCGTAGTGAAAAAAATGCATATATGGACAATAAATTTAATATTTCCCTGTTTATACCTTCAGCATACACGAATTCCTCTTCTCCCCATCAATCTTTTTACGCAAAAATATGCCGGATTCCCGGTAAAATATTCGGATACGTCGTAATTTTGTTATCTTACCGTAACGTATCAAATAAAACTGAGCCTCGTAGATTGCTTTACGGAAGGTTTCGCAGGTGGGGTTTAATAGTTTTATATCCCTTTTCTGTGCCATGCCAGATGGGTTTCAGGCATTTCTTGGAATCGTATTTTATACTTTTACAATATAACGCACGTGATGTACGGTTGTATTGTAGTGTATCTAACAGTTCCGCATGCCCACCTGCATCAGCTAGACAGAGACAGCGATATTAGGTAAAAATTTTGAACGCGTTTCGATTAAAATTGCAGTTGCAAGCGGCCGTCGCCTGCCTCAATTGAAAAAAAGGCAATTACTTACCTTTTCGCGCCAAGAGAGGTTCTCTTGGCGTTGTTTTTAACATGCAAGCTGGAGACAGGTTGCTATGGCACTCATTTGGGGAGGCCATGTCTATCAGAGGACTAATACAGGCTGATGATGATTATAGTAAAATAAATTCATTTAGAATCTACCCAAACCACTAATGTAGATATTTTATCATTTGTAATTTGTTTGTATTCTTATAAATTTTTTCGGTCCAGATTTTACCATTAAGCCGCATCCATTGTCGTTAAAAAATCCTGTACCAATCCCCACATAAACACTCACCTAACTAAACTTTTGCACTAATGGTTTATACTCAACTAAATAACTGTTCTCATCTAAGTGACTGTGTCTATTTTGAGAATCAATACCTTTAAACCTAAACCTAAACGATTTTATAAGTTCATCGTTATCATAGCAATGAGACGTCAGTGCAGCACCTATTCAGGAAACAATTTACTGTGAAATCCAGGGCAGCGCAATTTGCAAGTTGAGTTGCCGACTGCGGTAGGTACAATCTGATTATCAACTCGCTCGTGTCAACGCAGCTTTATTGTGAGCTCGGATATTGAGACTATATAAAATATCTCTGAGATGTCAGAGTAATTTTATTTTTAATTCAATGTGACCATAAGTTTTCCCCTCTAAAACGCCTTACATAAATCAGATTTATCAACATTATTTTTTCTAAGTAACTTCTTTAGTAACAAATAAACTTACAATCAAATAACTAAAGGAAGTAGAAATAATAGTTGAAACAATAATTGTTTTATTATTAATTACATACTAGTTTTTAAACAGTTAAAGTAACTAATTCAACATTTTTGAGGAAACTGCAAACAATATACCGGTAGTTCAACTGACCCATACTAATACCAGTCGGTAGCCTCAACACAAAATAAGTTTTGTGTAAGTTAATATAGGATATTGTTTAAATCAACGAAGGGGGTCATCACCCCTGACATAATCCACTATGACCGACTGCTCCCATAACGGAACTAATAGTAGTGTACGTTAAACATCGATAGTTTAGATTTTCGATAGATATCGATAGTTCGACAAAAAACTATCGATACTATCGATAGTTATCGATAGTTTTGTATAAATGTATGGGTACCTGTTTATCATCATGCTCAGCTCCATTCATGTTTAATTTAATAAAACGAATAGTTTTAATGAACATTGACAAACATTTAATCAAATTATTGTATATTTTGTTTCAAGAGCATTTTTAACGTTCCTTTTTTTTGAAACAAAAAAAAGGAAAGTTCGTGAAGCGATACGATTCGTTCCAGCATCATAACATAACCCAGTGAAGTGAATATTTTCTATTCTCTAGCTAATTGTTTTAATGTTCAAATCTTCCCCTAAAGATACATTTTTTCAAAAAACTAAACGTTCTATGTCCACGTTAGTATTAGTACCTAGGCATAAATTTCGGTAATTCCCCGCCATGCAAGTCTGTAGAGAAGGGAAATAGTAGTAAACCAACAATCGATAGTGCCATGATAGTTATCGATACTATCGATAGTCTATGGCTATCGATACTATCGATAGTCTATCGATGTTTAACGTACACTAACTAATAGGGAATGATGGCGGCGCATTGCACGAGCAGTTTGTTCATCAGGACCACCACCACAATCACGACCATTCTGTCAAGAGTGCATGACTAAGAATAATATAATTTCAACTTTTTCGCAACCTTTGCATCGGTTACTGAGGTATACAAACAGTACAAATTAAGTGACCAATACGATGTTTCTTTTTTCAACTTGTGACCGAATTTAGACTCTTGTGTGCGATGGGTTAGTCACAATAATCGATTGCTGTTGTAGGTAGTGTGATTGTTATCTACTCTACACGCACTAAATAAATAATCATCATCAGAGTGGAGTTTTTGGTATAATTTTAAACCAATTTTGTTATTATCACAAACTTGTAATAATTATGTGGGTTTCATAAGTGCATACCTTGTCGTAATTGGCGGTGGCGGTAACGACGTAAGAATCGACCTCTTGAGCTCAGCAGAATATTGTATTGTCCGCCTCTGGGGCGTGGTGGGCGAAAGTCCGCCTACGACACAAGAGGTTGCGGGTTCTAATGGGAAAAATGTTAGTACGATCTGTTAATATTTTGTTCAGGAAGTTCTGGTCGTTTTCTATAAATAATAAAACTATCTATCTATTTAATATATTGTATTAAGTATATCAGTTATCTAGTACCCATAACACAAGCTATGCTCTTCTTGGGGCTACATGATGCTGTGTGGATTGTCCAATGTCCAGCATTATTAATTTATTTATTTTTTAAGATTACTAATATACAAAATGGTGACTATGACTACAGCTTTTTTGAGGTTGAATGTAATTTTTTTCACTATTTTTTCATTTGAAGTATTTTTATATATTATATTTTGTAAATTTTACTGTTAATTTCATAATAGTAGGGTTTTTTTTAACTTTTCTTTGTTTTGTATTTAGTTTTTATTTTCTAAGTTTAACTTAAAGACACGTAATATTAAATTTAAATGGAGAAGCCCGGGGTCCTAAAATACAGCCAAGGCCAGTTTAGGACCCTACGGATTCAATAAAACACTGAAACTGAATTGGGTAGAATAAATAATTCTTATGTTTTAAAAAAAAGCCCTCTTGTTTGGTAGCGGCACGATAATCATAGGTCGTGAGGAGTAGTAGTAGAGGAGTAGATTAGTGAGGACTAATCATCACCTACGTAATTTTTAATCAAAAGGCACTTTCTTCTTTACGGATGTTAGCGTGTTAATTACGAATCGAGTTTGTGTTGGAAGGCTCATAATTAATTCGTCGAAAATTTAAAAAAAAATAAAAAAAATATGCTCCTAACCAATATTTATTGTTAATCTAACAGCAATCGCAACAAGCAATTACGACAGCAATCAATTTGAAATTGATTTTTGTAATGATGAAATTTTATCATCCCATAGGATATCACAAAATCCTGCTAAATCAATAATTTGAAGATATTTTGATTAATTTAATAAAATCTTTGGTCCCTAGCGAGTTTCAGCATTTTCCGACAATCTAAGCGTCATTTGAAGACGAGAAGAAAAGTATAGTAGCTACCTACCGCTAATTATAGCAATAACTTGCCGGTCCCAAGTTACCGCGATAAGGCTTCAAATATAAAGGTCACAGCCCACTGCAACATTAACGTCCTTTCAGTCACCGAACCTTTTTACTGAAAGAACAACCGCAACATTCGTTATTAAGGGACATTATCAGCGACGTTTCATTGAATTTATTTAAAAAAATTACCATTATAAATAGTATGGTCATGTCATGTCACTAGAATATGACATTTTGATAAAGATTGAATAATTAAAAACATGATTTAGCAATGTCATTAATTGCTTGCTTAACACCATCAAATGGAACCGTATCAAAATAACTCTTTATTGATCTTTAACTTTACACAACAAATTAAGTAATTTGATTCAAGGCGAAATTTTCTAATTATATAAGTATGTAGATGTAGAATGTATGTAGATACATTCTTACAAAAAATCTATGACATCCAATCATTTTTAGTCATGTCGACTATATTGATTTTCGCTACACCATCTCACAGTTCATCAAATGTCACCGCCATTTTATCACAATTTTATTGTTTCTCATCTATAATAATGATGACGCTACATCTAACTTAAATCAACCAATTACTTCTAAAGTGCGTAAAGCACGTGTACCGCAGTTGATCGCTAGCTCTAAGGTCTGGGAACAGAGCCTGTAAGCCCTCTCTATTCGTAGCTAAGTTATAGTCAAGTTAGAGCTAAGTATAAAAGGAGGACGACAGTTACTGTTGTTTTAGTCGAGTTTAGTTTGAACGAGTTGGGAGTAATGCGATTTTATTTAAATGACCTGATAAAATCTCCGCCTCTTTGTCAACATAACTCTATTGTTTTAAGTTTGTGAACATTCATAAAATTGTCGAGCAGAGTTAATAAATTCAACTGATTTTAAAAAGGTGAAAGTTTGTGAAGGTGTGCTATAATCGGCTTAAAGGTTACTTAATGTAAGGTACATTATTGTTTTGGTATGGCGAGGAGGATATAATATATTTGTAAATACATCCTTTATAAACTGTCGCAATTGGTTGACAAAAATACTAATTTATCCAGCGCCCCGAGATCACGATCGAAGCAACGCGTTGGAAACGTAGGGGAATATATCGTATCGTTAATAATATAAATACATCCTTCTCTTATGGCAAATATGCTTGCGCAAGCCGCATTTATAAAAATGCTAAAGTTTTACGGTACCATAGCAAGCTTATTAATTTCAAAGAATGGTGTTTATTGGAAGATAACCCGACAATCAGCAGCTATATTGGTTATATTTGACGTCAATTATCATGTTATTAAATGTTCTCCTAAGAATACGAAGAAGTTTGTTTTTGATCTAGTCTAAAGCACCTACCTACTTAAATTGCAAGTTAAAACTTTTTCTGCTCTGAACTTTCACTCAACAGTAAGCAGTTACAGAGTGAAGCTAGTGTTGTGCACTATTTTCGATGCTGTATTCGATGAATTGATGCGGAGTTATCGGTAATAGGGTTTGCGAGACTCGTTAGCCGCACTAGTTCACGCGGTGATGTTCGAATTTGGAATTCGTCTTTTCTATTGGCTGAATATTGGCTTTCCATTGGCTGCGTTAAGGGTAAAATGTCGGATGAGAAAATGTTTTAGAGGTTTGTTTTTGTTTAACAAATTATAATAACAACTAAATTTGTTATTATTTATTATATTAATAAAATAATATTTATAATAATACCGTGGCGGAACACATTAATTTACTGTACATTTTAAGACATCGGTGAGAGATGGGTTTTACCCATTAAAGATTGAGAAGAGCCATTTGTGTCAATTCAGATGTCGCCAAAACAAAACTAAACTAATCAAAAAACAAGAATAAAAAACCCTTTCAAAACGAACGACATAAAAAAATTGCATCCTTTTTAGTCCTATTGAATAAGTTTACATTAGCTTTAGTGAAATCTGATCGAAAATTAAAAAAAAAAGCCTTTTGTTAGAAATAGTTCGACAATACTGAAAAAAGGTCGCCCAATTAAATCGCACAAAAAAACAGCAACAATAAACCTTGATAGAGTAGTTGGATTGAACATGACATCCAAATGAACACCTCTAAATGATCCGCGCCATCATTTAAGTTCCAAGGTGTTATATCTTTTTTCGAAAACCTCATTTACAACATTGTCGTAGCCGAAGAATCATGTCGTGATGTCACGGTTGCCTAGGTCGCCACGCCGTCGCATACTTTCCTCTGCGTATATGAGTCGTGTTACTTTGTCCGGAACAAGAAGTAATCCTATTTAGCTATGAAAATGTAGCCGGGCTTAGTGTGAACTGGTCTAAGATAATATATGAAAAAGCAAAATGGGGATGTTAAAGTGCTTACATCTTTGTTTTATATACATACCTCTATATATAGCGCTTATTAAAAGAAATTATGACATTTTAATGATTAGTAGCATCTTAAATCACAAATTAGGTTTATCTAAATACTAGAGTTCTCTCATATTACAATCCAAAAAAACACGCTTAAAATCTATGACAGTTACGGTAAAGCAAAGCGGTGTAACCGTATTGAGTTCTGTATGGCGCGCTATGCAGTTGTTATTGTATACGCGTGTTTCACGAATCGTGCGCAACGAACAAAGCGACCAATGTATAATACATTGTTGGTAATAAGTTATACAAACATATCCAATCTCTCACTGAAAAAAATCATAATCCCAACGTACGAGTATCACCTCTAAACTAGTGGATGAAAATCAGTGAAGCTGTTTTGGATTAACAGCTTTATAAATGCAATTCTATCTGACTTTCACATTTTCACTAGTCTAATAGATCTTAAAAATTTGAGAAACACTAAATTGGGAAGGACGTAGGCTACTTTTTATCGGCATTTTTCTGACTCTCATGAGACGGTGGGAATAGTTCACGTGAGAATAAGTGCGTATCTGATGAGACGCAGGGAATAGTCATATGTACGACGTTAGGAATTACTCGTTCATACATGACAATCTAAGCTTTAGCAACATCACTCCAAGGTCCATATTTGCTCCCATTTCTCGGTAACGTGCAAAAGACGATTAAGTTAAGTGTTGTTTAAAGAATTTATATCGATGGAATTAAGACATTTTGCCCTTTTCCTTGTAATTCTGAGTTCCGCCCATGTTCAGGCTGTTTTGTTTAAACTGCTGTTTTAATTTGCATTAGGGATTTTGGGGATAAGTTAGTTAAAGTTATTTGAATGTGTCTGTACTACTTTGGATATGTAGATATTATATCTGCAGAGGATTTCTTCAAGAGATAGTAAATTAACGATAGTTAAAACCGACTTTGAAGAAAGAAGGAGGTTTTACTTTCGCCTATAATTATGTATGTTTTATTCGTAAATGGTTGTTTATTCGATGTTTTCTTTTATTTGCTTAGACAATGATAGTAACCTTATTAATACTGGAGGATTCATATTAACTTGGGAAAATTAAAAACATTGTTAATTAAAAGGAATTTGAAATCGGATTTAGTTATTTAAAAAATATTTAATAATTGATACGTCAGTACTATAGAGAGCGAACATATTATTATGAGAGAAAAGTCGTGAAAAAAGTCGTATGCTCAATTTATGAGAAAATAAAAATTTCAAAGGATCTTAAAAAAAAATCCAAATATAAAAAAGTTTACTAAATCATTTTGTGCAAAAAAACGTTTCAGCCATATTTTCTGTTCTTCTTTATACGATTTTCGTTTCCTTCGGTGCTTTTTAGCACGTATAAAGAAACCTTCAGCTCCAGAGTGGACCGTATGAGTGAAACTTCCCCGGACATGCCGATACTTTCGCTACCGCCCCGGCTGTCATTCCAACACGCGTCATATTGAGTCTACACACCAATAATGGCAGGCCGCCGACGAAATTGCAATTTATACGATATTCATACCATAAAGAACAATGGCAGGTCTCCATACTAAGAATTGTCTGGAATCAAATTGAAGCGTCCCGTAATGAAAAATATGTTTAAAGATTTGGCGTTAGCTCCAGAATCTATAAATGAGACTATTTTCATTTGAAAAAGCCGGAAAAAAAAGATTTCGGTGTTTGAATTTTTAGGTTATGAATGAAAGTCAAACAAATTATCTATAACAGATCGCAGATTGAAATTAAATCTTAAAGAAATGGATAATGTGGTGTGGTAATGAGTATTTACATATTAACGAAATGAGAAATCCAAATAAGTTCTAACTTTCTTGTACCTACTTTTACAAAAACTAGGCGCGTATTTAAAAAATGTAAGTACTTGCCCCGTAAACACAAAATAACTGAGGGTTATAATAAATGATGTTGGACAATCCACACAGCATCATCTAGCCCGAAGCTAAGCAGAGCTTGTATTATGAGCACCTACCTAATAGATAACTTATATACTTAAAACAATGTATATAGGTATCTACATAGATAGATATTTTTATTTTACGGCCCTTCGCCCGCCAAGGCACAACGGTTGTCATAAAATACCTAATGTGGGCAAATAGAAAACACATTTTACTAAACATATTTATTTCATTCCTCATCCTCATCTCACAACTCTCGGGTCAAGTGCTAAGTCTCGATATCGGCGCAGTGTGTTCACGCATAGATTGCAGTTTACACATAAAATAGCGTGCTACGATGACCTTTAATAATCTGCCATTACGATTGTTCCGGGTTTACAACATAAGTCCAATTCACTAGGCAAATCAGAGAACAGTAAGATTAGCTTATGATCACGCAAAGCAATATCGGAGTCCTAAGAGCACGCACTAGTCACACAGGGCTATGGACTGCTTCATACAAGCAGTCCATAAACACTCCAGGTCGGGTAGAAATATATAAAAAGCCAAAATATAAACACAAAACACAGCAGAGATTAAAAAAGCGAGTCTCGGAAGGATTCTGTAGCGTATTAACAGACAACCACACAGACAACATGACAATTGTCAAAGACAAAAGATAAAATAGTAGTACCCGCACCACTAATAAAATGGTAACATTTCGAATGTACCTCATTCGAATATCATTTGATGAGCTTTTAAATAACATAAAATAACTCCGGCCTTTACGAGAAGGAGTAAATAATTGAAAAATCGTAGAAAATTAATTAAATTTGATTCATATACATCAAATCCATGGACGCGAAAAAAAGTCCAGACCATATTCTGCCATTGTTCTTTCGCACAAACCTGCCAAGCTGTGTCGTCGACTTCAGCGTGCAAGGCTCTTATAGAGACCCAACTCCAAAATCTCAAAAACTCATTTTATAATCCTTTTAAAGTTCCTGAAGAACTCGACTAAACCTAAGTACGTTTAAAACGACCTAGTGGCAAACAAAGCAGAAAACTGTAATGAAAGTGCTTTGTGCTCAGATTGTAGTGACAATAGGAAATGGAGTTCAACCGGTCAGAGCTGGTCTGGACGTGGAAAGAAGAGTGTGGTGGAATATAATGGAAATATTTTGTAACATTTTTATACCTTGTTATGTTTGCATATTTGGGTAATATCTAGTTCGTGACAATTAATGTACTGTATTTTTGTGGATCTTACTGTATAAATAAATATTATGGTCAAGCTTTTGGGCAAATAAATTGAAATTTGAAACGACTAACTAAAAATGTTTAACTGTGCGGTTTGAGTATACCATCGTCGTTATTGATTTTTCGGACATAATGGTCACTTTTTATCGAAAGATTGTTGTCAAACGAAGGTTATTCTTTGCATATATATTTTTTATAACTGATAGTTGAGCTGTTTGACCACGATCTCACCAGATGGAAAGTGAAGATGTGACCGACGGTGGATCACGGAGGTATCTTGTATAATATGATACTAATCCTTCCTCGTCAATCAATCTTTTATAAAAAAAACTGCATTTAAATCTGCTGCTTAGTTATAATGATTTAAGCATTCATATTATGGACAGACAGCGCGAAATGACTTAGTTTTATACTATGTAGTGGTACCAATCACGATAATAGAGCTCTCATTGCTCAAATAGGGCAGCATTCCATTTTTGGTGTATAAAAATTCCATGGCGAGACTTTACCTTGTATATTTACACCGACGGAAACGGAGGCGTGTTCATGATAGCCTTTGTAAGTCCTGTACATCGGTTACGGGTGGTACTTGTCCCGCATTACCATAGCCACAGTATACATATGGACAGTATGGTAACTACCTACAAGCGCTCGAAACGGCTCACTCACACAAACATGCGCATCTACGAGGGGTTTTTGCGGCGCGGTGAGTAGCGGTTGTCGCGTTTAGATGAGCGGTCATGCTTAATTTAGTTTTTTGAAAAATACTCGATAATATTGCGTTGTATACAGCTGTGTGAACTCAGTTTCATCAAAACCGGAGCTTTCGTATTTTAAACTTCCTGTTGATTAATATAAGAAAAAAATATAATTATTATTATTATCGAATAATGACTACGTGTAATTGATCATAATTAATTCTTTAATTTATTTGAAAATCCAGAATGGCGGTGGTTTAAAGGTTGTTTAGAGTAATAGAATGAGAATATTTTATACAAAAATTCCTTTATCCTATATTCCTATCCTATAAGTAATAAAGAATCACACGCATTTTCGGATTGAAACACGGCACGGTTTGCAGCCACTTATGAGCGTTGCCCACCTGCGCTGAAGTGTCTGCGCGCGCCCGCTAACAAGAAAAGTGACAACCCTATTGCTATAATAGAGCGTAGGTATTTATTTCATCAACTAGGCTTAGTTTCCATACCGTCCATAATATATTATACTGTGCCATAGCCATCCTGAGCCCTTAGGCCCTGCCACCTATGTAAACGGAACTATCTTTGATATGAGCTCTTAGCCACATCAAAGGAGCTCGAGGGCGTTGTGACAAAAAACATATCCGAATGTCGTAGTCAGCTTACTTTGCTGTATGTTATGTACAGTAAAAGTCAAAGTTTAAAAGGCCAATTTCATCTAAAAGCTTTTTCAGAAGTACCTTTATAGAAGTAGTGTAGAAAATGTATTCACATAAATTATAGTGTTCATCAGTTTTTTGCAACGTGTTCCTGGTGATAAGGCAGAACCATTACACGCTGTGAATTACCAATAACCCTGTATACGCGTAGGTATGTACAATGTTCAACACAATCAATCCATCACTAATTACAGTTTCAGTAATGTATATTTGGTTAATCCCAATTTACTAGTTCACGAAGTTGCAAACAGCATAACAAGCATAGTGAGCCGCAACTCAAGTGTATCTGACCCAATAAGAGTATAGGGTGTACAAAGATAGGTGGTGCTCACAGAAACAACACATAATCCGCACGCAATCGTGAAAAAAATATATTATCATAATAAAATGCATGGACTACCGCAGTTATATATATATATATATATATATAAATACCAACTTGGGCACTAAGTTGATCCAGCCCGACTCCCGTGCCTTCCTGATTCCACCTTTTCCCCATTATTACTCGACTCCTATGGCATAGATCTTGCCCGGAGTGGCAACGGCGCAATTTTGAAAGCGACGTTGCCAAACGTATTCATCGACAAAGTGATGTACTTGTCATTTTTTTCGAAACGATCTCGAACTTAACCGACTCCGTAACGGCCAAAATTCAGAAACGCTTATTCACTTGTTGGCTCCATTTTATATACCAAATCCAAAGTCGTATGTTGATCTGATCCATTTATACTAACAAAATTAGAGCTTTATTTGATCCGACAAAACGAAACTGTAGACATAGGTAACTTTTTCGTATACAGTTCAGTATTTGTTGGCTCCGTAGATTAATATGTGCAGTGCTTCATACATTGCTGCATCCTTCACAATGTGAAGGGCGCGGGGGACGGGGCACCGAACGCGAAAGTAACCATTACTTCATAGAAGACCATGGATACAAATAGGTAAATACTTACATTAAGGCTCCGGGTGCGGATGAAGTTCCTTAACCTCTTTTGGAAATAATTGTATAACTCACAAATAATAAGAAAACGTGTTTTCTTTGAAAAAATCCGATTTGGTATAATTTAAATTCAGTGAAGTGTTTTGAAAAAAATGTTGTAGGAACCTAGATACATACTATTCTAATACAAATAATAGCAGAACACGGTGAAAATATCCTAAAATTACAAATTATTTTGGTATTACGTTCGTTAGGGAAATTCATCTGTGCCCGGAGCCTTAACAAGATTTATAAATAAAGAATTAACAGATAGAAAAACCAAAAGCAGAAAATACCACCAACTAAACGTAGTTTAAAATTTACCGAAAAACTCCTTTTTCAATAAATTAATTAGATTATGAATTTTTTTAACTACATTATTTATTAAAAGATTTAACAGATAGAAAAAGTAACAGCAGAAAATACCATCAACTAAACGTAGTTTAATATTTACCAAAAAACTTGTTTTTAATTTACCTAATTAATTATTTTATAAATAAAAAATTAAGTACATTATTTATGAAATGGCAAAAAAGCCTTTTAAACAACGAAAATGACAATTATCTAACTAAATTAGAGCTAGTATTTACAATTAAAACAATTGAGCTTACCACAGACTGTTGGAAACAAACTACAGGTAGCTCAACTGATCCATATCAATACCAGTTGGAAGTGTACACAAGATGCTGGCTGCATTGCATTACTGTATGGCAATGCTTATTCAATGAAATCGATATCGTGTTTGTGCTTTAATAATATTTTTTTGACTGTATCATCATCATCAGCCCATATTAGACAGACCTCTCCTAATGAGCGCCATAGTACTCTGTCTTCAGCTTGTCGCATCCAGCATCTGCCAACAGTCTTTCGCAGATCGTCATCCCACCTGGCCGGTGGGCGTCTAACTCCGTGGGTCATGTGATGACTGGTAGTCGGAGATAGGTTTTCAATAATTGCGGTATGGATTCCAAATGCTGCCCAGCCTAGCTGGATCACTCTCTTGGCTTGCTTCTCGAAATTGATTTTACTCAACTGCAAAATTTGTCCAAGGTACGTGTACTCAGAAACTATTTCAAGAAGGTGGCCATGTACGACCACTGGTCCTGGATCACTGTGGCCATTAATCATAACTTTGGTTTTATCTGAAGTTAGACTGTCCAGCATCCGGTTCAACTCCCCTAGCGACTCCGTCATTAAGTCTTAATGACATAGTTGTTATCAGCAAATCGCAGGTGTGAGATGTAGTCGCCGTTTATGGTAAATGAAAGATATGTTTAGGATGCTGGTCTCAAAATGTGCGGGATCTTTCCAGTCAAGCATCTTTAACATATCTCCCAACCCAACGCGCTAATGAACACTTTGGTACTGTAGGTTTCCTCGTCAATAAGGCCGTCTCTAACAACGTACTCTACATAGTAACGATCTACGTTGTAGAAGATATCTTCAGTGCGTTGACCAGGGTAGCGTATCAGACCCTTCTTTCTTTCTTTCAAATCACACCACCAAGGCTCATATCAATCTTGTTATGGGGGACTTTAACGGCAAGGTGGACACCCAGACAGGCAACGAATCCCCCATAGGCTCGCATGGTTTTGGAGTTCGAAATCACAGGGAGCAAATTCTTGCCAACTTTCTGGAGAAAGAGGGGCTGTTCTCAATGAACTCATTCTTTAAGAAGCAGCCCCAAAGAAAGTAGATATGGCAGAGCCCCGATACTGTGACAAAATGAGGTCGACTTTGTCGTGACCGATAGCAAGCACACATTTAAAGAAGTCTCACAGTGATCAACAGGTTATTTCATATTTCTTTTATTTATGCTTACATGTACATTCATTCTTAGGTCTAATTGAATGGTTAGTCTAGTTATCACTAGGTACATGCACCCTGGAATCGCACTGCAAAACTGAGTTAAGATTTATTTATGTCAAATATTATTTTAAAATATTAACATTAATTTAAACAATAATATACATACATTTTATGAAATAGAATTAAGCTTGGTTCAAATAGAATCGATTGGAGTGAATTTAGAAGCCAGACTTGTCAGTTAGTCATTGTTTCATTGGATAATGTCATTTTAGTTTGTCGCTAGCAAATTCGTGAACAGAATAGTAACATTTTTCATAAAAAATAATTTCAGTTTTTTATAAAAAGTGTATCTTTTTCTTCTATTTTTAAGTTTTTGGTAATTTATTTAATATTTTTGCTAATCTATTGTATGGGCTTTGGTGGTTATAAACCGGATTTGAGTACTGACTCCTCCGAGGCACTCTGAATATAAATTTGAAGCTTGAAAGAAACCGTCTGATGAAGTCCGTCGACACTCCGACGTAACTCAATCCAAATCATGGCGGGCACCGAGAAGTTCCAGACTCCTTGGGGATGGATTCGCTACCTTGGAACCCCCTGATGACGCCGACTAGACTCTACACAATCTGGTCAAAACGCATCAGGTTTTGTAAAAAGCAACGTACTGATAAGAAGCCCAAGCTCTGTACAATCTGCCTCACTGTGTGCATGTGATCTATGGTACCATATCCTCCGCAGAACCCAGCCTGTTCCGGTGGCTGGAACACGTGAAGTCTCCTGTGTCGGTTCCAGATCACTTGTGAGAACAGCGTATAAACGTGGCTGAGGAGTGAGACGGGTCTGTCATCTTAAAGGAGGGTTTTATCTCGTTTTAAAAAGAGCACCATTAAACTCCCGCTTCACGCCTTTGGAGTTCTCCTACTGTCAATGACGGTGTTGAAGAGGTTCTAAAGCTTCTGTACCACAGGGTCTAGCCCCAAGGCTAGATAAAGCTGTCTCAGTCCTCATAAAAATGTGCAAGACAATTATCTTGTTATGGGACAAGATGACCGACATACTTAATAAAATACATTTAATACATGGATATTTTTTACTATGCATAGAAAATACCCAAAACACCCGGAGCAAATATTTGCAGATCATACAAATATTTGGTCCAAAGCCGAGAGTCGAACCCGCAACCTCTTGCATCGCAGGTGGTCCTTCGTCGCCCGCCACGTCATGCGCCACATCGGTCGTCTATGATGTAGGAGCATTGTAGCCTAAAACATGTTTTTATTTATTTCCTACTCAATTACTGAGCCATGCTGTGGCGTCTTAAAAAAAAGATCGCCCTTACTTATGCTCCCTGAAGGTATTATAGAAGACGAAAAAAAGTGATTTTAAGCATAAAAAAGTTGTTGGTTCGTTTTTGAACACTCATTGAAATTTACTTTGAACTGACTTGATTTTTTAATTTATTTTGAAAAATCAGATCTTGTATCCGCGCGTTAGTTGTTAAACCTGAAATCTATCAAACAGACCTGCTATAAACAAATCTGCTAGAGAGATATTATAAAACCTGCAGAGAATTAAACTGATTACAAAATAACATGTTAGATTTATGTAAAACGAAAGGCTAAGACCGCAAGTAACCAATGACAGAGCTCGGTGGGCTCTGATTGGCCCATTTGAATCGGATCAACTTGTGCTAAAATGCCAAAAAGGTGGATTTGTATAAAAACCACGTAATTATTATTATTACTGACTGTGACACTGTTGGCTCCGTTTAGAGCCACATATTCACGGTGAAGTTGCAATGGATCAACAAATACTAACCGGATCAACAAGTGAAAACGGATCAAATAATTACTACCTATATGGCACGTTTGATCAACTAAGTGCCCATGGGGATATCTATATATACAGGGTATCCCGTAACTGATTTTAGGTCTTATTTCAGAAAATCAATATTTTACTATTATTTAAAGAAGAAAAGTGTGACATACATATGATACCATTTTGAAATCTAGGATAACTGCGCCAACTTTCCACAGAACATGCCAGCCCATCGTGGTGAATTTTTTTTTTTCAGTATGACGAGTCAAAGTTTCCCGATTGAAAATCTTTGATCCAATAACCGAACCAAATAGTATTTTTTTTTCAAAAACTTTCATCAATATGTTTAAATTTTGCAATTACTTGACTGTGTTATCTGAGTTTGTAATACAAAAATAAAATTTAGAAAATATTGACACCTGTAGTCACAGCATAGAAAAGTTTGACGCCGGGCAGCGAATTTATGATTTTCTGTAAAAAGCCTATATACATAAATAAACTCTGGGAAAGTTGATGAGTTGAAACAAAATCGGTGCCTTGACCAGGTTAAAACCGATTTTGAAAAAGCGCGGTTTGTACCATAAATTTTAATGTGAAACATAATGTGATGATGAGATACCGAAGGGTCCAAAAGTGTGGCCAATGATTCTTGTATATATACGAGTACATTAACGCGCCGGTCGCCTGCTTCTTTCCAAATTTGGCGGACATCTTCCTTGCATTCAGATAGTCATAGTAGATTTTTTTTATAAACCTAAATATAATTTGAACCTTAATATATTTATTCTTAATATTAGCACCGAGCTATTTTAAAACTAAATTATGGTTAAAGACATTTCATCAATCATCAACAGCCTATAATAGTCCACTGCTGGACATAGGCTTCCCCTAATGAGCGCCAAAGATGGCACTATCATTTGGGGGTTAATGCCCATAATCCCCACGCTGGGCATGCGGGTTGGGGATCGCAGTTCGGTGGAGTTGTTCTGCAGAGGGCGCTGCTGCCCGCCCTCCGGTGTGTTTCCCTTAGTCGCCTCTTACGACACCCACGGGAAGAGATGGGGTGGTGAAATTCTATGCCGACACCACACGGCAAAAGACATTTATTTCTCATAAAGAATATTATATTCACTTGCATGAGAACCAATCTTAAATTCTACAACATTTCATAAAGTCGTACGTATCTTACTGACAAAATACAAATAACAAAAAAGAAAATTGGCAGTAATACTGAAACCCAAGTTAGCGTTTGCAAATGATGACTAAGCGAATAGCTTTGCTGTCTTGCGCCACCCTATATAACTAAGAAGGGTGCGATAGGTATAACATAGACATAGCGTCATTATGGTACTGATAACGTTTCCGGTACAATTGTGAGATTATCTGATGTCTGATGCTTGTAAAATAGATTTCAACACTATAGCAGCATGATCTCGTTTCACCCCTTTTGGGAATAGCTGATTATCGGGGAAAATTCTATACAATGTATATATAAGTGTCCATATATACAATAGAATAGCTTCACAACCCCAACCACATCTAAATAACCTAGTCTTATGGAACTGGAACAGTATGTATTTACTGTATAATGTTATATAATAGCTGAATAGTTATTGTATATAATTATATTTCTATTAAACTTATATATCTTATTATAGAATATACCTATTTTGGGTAGTAAAATATGGAAAGGAAGACTAAAGATAAGATGGCAAGGTGAGATAGCGCTGTGTGTTAAAGTAGAAAAAAAGACTAAAATAATACAACTGGAGGAGTTAGTAACATTTAATTTTTTTTTATAAATATACTTATATGACTCATACTCATTATTTTTTTGCTTTATTATTTATATTTGTATATCATCTAGAAGGTTCATCCCATAAGATAATTAAAATTTATAACCAGTGTTCATACTACTTCTTATTATTACCACAATTTCGAATCCTCTGTGGCGCGGTGGGCGAAGGTCTGTCTGCGACTCAGGAGGTTGCGTGTTCGATTCCCGTCTCGGGATGAAATATTTCTGCAGATATTTTTTCAGTGTTCTGGTCGTTTCTATGTATAATCATATATCTATACTAATATTATAAAGAGGAAAGATTTGATTGTTTGTTTGTTTGTATGTTTGTTTGTTTGTTTGTTTGTTTGTTTGTTTGTTTGAATTGAATAGGCTCCGAAACTACTGGACCGATTTGAAAAATTCTTTCACCATTCGAATCCTAAATTTTCCGTGATGAACATAGGCTATATAATATTTTCAAAAAAGTTAGAGATCCACATGGAAAATTCAATAATTGAACCGTGCGTTGTATATTCAACCTCTTTTTCTATTATGGCGCGTCAGAATAGAAAAAGAGGTTGCGCACTGCTTGCTTTTTCTCTACGGCCAGTGTCAGTTATGGAGTGTCGAGTCAATGTCAAAAATCCCAATGCTGTTAGAAAAAGTAAGGGATCCGCGGGATCCGTATGAAAACTGTGAAACCCGTGTTATTGTGTATAATTTCTGAAATTTTTGTTTAATACCCGTGCGAAGCCGGGGCGGGCCGCTAGTGTAGGTATAATAATAAAAAATAATATCTACGTACATATTATGTAATATTTAGTACTAAGTATATCAGTCATCTAGTATCTATAACACAAGCTCTGATTAACTTGGGGCTAGATGATGCTGCGTGGATTGTTCAGCATTATGTTTTATTTATTTTACTTAGGTTTTTGCGGTAAAAACAGAAGCATGTAGTGCGTTCCAACCTTAGGCATGCGAATGATGAACGTTTTAACTTCTTTCTACTACGAAGATAAGGCTATGTCCATTGCCGTGTGTTCATAAATAATAAGACATCAATAAAACTTAGATCATTATGTACATTAAGGACGAACCTGTATAACGGCTTCCCTCCAGCATGTCGGAACCACAGCACCATGTAGACCCTATCTTCATGGGAGTCAGGTTCAATATCGCACGGCAGGCTGGCGCGCCGCCCCACCACTGCTTCTACGTCCATCGTTGAGACGGGGACGAAGTCAACTGGAATAGAAAAAAAACATACCTATTTTATAACATATTATAACAAAGAACACGATGAAGACACTGTGTCTTCTGTACTTAATATTATAAAGAGGTAAGATTTGATTGTTTGTTTGAATTGAATAGGCTTCGAAACTACTGGAGCGATTTGAAAAAAATTTTAACCATTACAATTCTAAATTTTCGTGATATAGCTATAGAATATTTAAAAAAAATTAAGGTTTCGTAAAAAAAAAAAAACAGTTTTAACATATTCTTATCATATAAGTATTTAGCAGTTTAGGTCAAATTAAAATAATTTATTAGTCTTTTTAGAGTAGATTTTAATTCAAAGATTATTATTTAGGATAAAATTCATAGAAAACAATAAACAACTAGGTATTAACTAACGCTTTCCTGCTTTTAAGACCCACGACACTCATGTACCATACAATAAAAAGATTGAAGTGAACAAAGAATCAAAGTGATCTGATTTGTTTTTTTTTAATGTAAAGTTTCTTACGCTGCCAGTACTTTTAAATATAATATCCTAGCAGCGTGACAAGGAAGCGAAATTAATTTCTATACAGGGAAAACCTTTAATAGAAAAGATTTCCTTTGTGTTTATTTTTACAATTAAATCACAGAACCAAATTAGAAGACGTATTTACAATTGAGCTAACTGCAGGCTTGAATCTCTGTTTATATATAAACAAGTCGAGATTCCGTTTTTAGGCGGAGCAGTTGTGCGTTAATAATCAATTATTTATATTGAGATTATTAATTTACATTAGTTTTCGGACTATGAAGCTAAGACCTCCCTAGATATTATGGTCCAGAGTCACTTCAGTCGGAATAATAACGTGGAGTCTCGACTTTTTGGAATTATTTATTTAGAGCACTAAAGTTGAAAAAGTTATATTGATTAAAAGCTTTCCTCTAATTCACTTCATGTATGGTATTTTATAGTTTACTAGCGGTGCGCCCCGGTTTCGCACGGGTGCAATGCTGATACTAATGCATGGTTATCTTCTCTTGATTTGATTGGATGAATTAGATACGGTTTCTTTAAATAGTATATTTAAAAAAAATTAAAAAAAACCCTTATCAAAATACGTTGCCTAGTTTTAAAGATTAAGCATACATAGGGAGAGATAGCGAAAAGCGACTTTGTTTTATATTATGTAGGGATTATAACAGAATACAGAGCTAATTATACCTTTATCTTAATTTATTGTCTGTTTTTAGAATATAATAGATAAAGAATAGAATAGAATATTTCTTTAATACAATGTCTAAAGCTTATCATTATAGAATGATCTACAACAATTATTTAATAATGTTTTATCGGTGTTCTTTCTTTTGGCATAGTACTATATCTACTTTATAATGATCATCTCCCTATTACCCTTTCCATCTTATCTGGTAAGTGCACCTCACCCTGAGCTATCATAGCTTACATTTCCTTCAAAAATATTAAATTGAACGTATGAAAAATATCCTCAAAGTATCTAAAAGCTCTCACTTGAGCGTATCAAGAAATATTTCCTCACGGTAAGGCTTTGTCAAACAACTATGTTATCGAACAAGAATGTAACATGGCTTTTGGGATGTTTGGATCGGTGTTTGTTACTCTTTACAATGGTGAATTTTGGATGCTATTAACATAAGCTTTTTATATCTAGCAGTGGCAGAGTAGAGCTATTAATGCAGTAGAAAAGCAATATTAAGTTTAATGCTTTTAATAAAAACTTAATCAAAAACACTGTAGATTAAAAGCTTAATAAAAAACTGCACTAAAACGCAAAGTCAACTTAGTTATTTTATGGCATGTGTGAATAAAAAACTATTGTACTAATATAAACTATTGTATGAATTAAAAATAATTATGGATACTTTATATCTCAATTAAAACAAAACATACAATAATGATCCCCCAAAGGTATATTCAGCCCCTTGAATGGCTCTGGCCAACCATATCTCTTATAGAACCGAAATTGGCTGGATAAAAGTGTTCTTGAGTGAAGACTGCGACTTTGCAATCATAGTTGTAACCTTCCTACCAGAACGGCAGGGTGCGGCAAGGTGAAGACAGGGCGGTTGGTTCTCATAAGCGGAGGCCTAGGTCCAGCTGTGGACTATCATAAACTGCTGATGAGGCTTATTCATGTATTGTTAACGAAAAGTTTTTACAATACCTTTAAGTACCAACGCGTATTAAAACCTCACGGTGTGGCGGCGCCCTAATCCTGTTCATCGTAAAAATAAACACAAAGCATATTTTGACCGAAATTCTTCGTAATATCGTCTCAGCTCACACAAAGTGGTTTTATCTTGTTTTTTTTTATTTACGTTCTTTCCTCGTCTGTCGAAAATTTACCGGTAAAATGATTAGGTAAGTAGTAGGTATTGATTCTTTGAATATTTTGGTTGTCATGTGTTTGTTTTTTGTACGTTAATATTTTAAACCTACGCGATTTGAACACATTCATACATACTTATAAGTATTATTAGTAAATACTCGTTAAAACAGTACTAATAATTAAGCGTACGTTCCTAGTTTCACTGCAAATAATTCAAAACAAACAGATATCTATTTTCTTTGTGAATAGATGAATTTTCATGAAATGTTTAGAGTGGTTTATTTATAATTGAATATAATATTCGGCAATGTTACTCTACGATATGAAGTTCATATGTTTTGTCAAGCGCCGCATTGTTCAATGGCAATATTTATCTATTTTTAGGGTTTCGAGATCGGTTTTGAAACCCGTGTGGTCTAGCTCTGTCTGTCCTTTTTTCCTCGCTAATATCTCAGCAATTACAGCAGCTATTAATGTAAAATTGAAAATAATAACACATTCCATGGGCTTTAAAGATTCATGGGCAAAAACATAAAATAAATTAAAACTGTACATTTTCAGGAGGAGCTCATTGACCGAGACCAATTTCTTTGTACATTACAATGTTTTTAATTTCTATAAATTTCAAATATTTTTAAAGATTTGGAAAATAGTACAACATGTCCCTATAGAATCTAACTTTAATATATCAAAATGACAATCGACTTCTAAAACAATAAAAATAATTCAACTACCCTTAACCCGTTTGTGTGGGTAAGGAGAATTTACAAGATTACCGTCCGTTCAAAAAACATTATTGGCCTATTCTTAGGTACTCTCTCGTTGTTACGTATCAAGTATATGAAATTATAAGCTTAAAAAATGTTTTTTTTTTTTTTTTAGTTTCACCCAATTATACCTTACAAACACGAGCCTAACAAAACCTTTCTCCTATCCCTTTAAAAACACATATTTTTAATTAAAATGTTTTACCGTTCATAAACAATACAAATTTTTCGCAATAATGCTAAACAAGACGGTCCAATATCTCCAAAGCTTAAAACATTTATTAAATCAAATATCATCGATCAAATCGTTGACTTTAAACTGAAAATACAAACAAAGCAACGTTTCCATTTCTTCCCGAACAGAACAGGTAAGGTAAATACAAATTTAATCTCACAATACAATCTAAAATCGTCTTTATTGATGCACGCTAAGGCTTAGAATACAGGGAATGATTCTGCCAATAAATGCGGGTTGGGACAATTTGTTATCCGCGACATACGGTCGTAAAGATCGGCGAGCATTGTAAATAGAACGGGCACTTTCAATTTGCCATAGACAAGGATTGAGGCAGTTTGGTTTAAGTGCAATATACACAGTGCGATGTTGGTTTCTGTATCCAAGTATAAAATTTAATGGAGTTTCAGCTTTACAGCTTTGAATAGTACTCGTAGCAAAGCGGCGCAGATAGTTTCTAATTTTAGAATGGGGCGCTCAGATTTTCCGATTTTGCAATTTCGCATATAGTTTTGAACATACTTAGGCATAAAATTAAAACAAATGACGGGTGTGTGACTTTTCAAACAAAATAAATTCGATTCTTTGGTGCTTTACGGTTTCATCTAAGAACGGTGTGTTGATGTACAGGTTTGTACTTTGTGTGTATACCAAGCACACGAGTAGCTCAGTTGTTACGAGATTGGCACGTGGATTAACGAGTATCTACCTATATTATAATAATACTCCAAAAATTCTAAGTAATGACAATCAAAATAAAGGTAAAACACACTTTCCTTTAAACGTTCAGGTTTTGATCTTTCGGAAGTTGGAACTCATTCAGTGTACCTACTTATTGAAACAATTGTCATGAAATTCAGATTTAGATATTATAGAAATTCTGTCTTCACTTTTTATTTATGACCAGAACCATTAAGTCTTACTATTCCAGTGGTTTCTTAAGATTAAAATTTTTACAAAAATAGACTGTCCTCCACTTTCAGGAAACAAAATATAGATTGGAATTACTCAAGAGTCCACATGTGATCGGAATGCTGACTTTTGTTTCGGTCAATGAATTAGCATCGCCATCCAACGTGCGCAATGCTTCATGTACAAAGTACAATGTGTAAGGTCACACCAATCTAGTTTCCCTAAAGTCTTACTTGCAATATGTGATGTATGTACAATACGTGATGATTATGGTTCCGTATTGAACCATCATTATTACCTAAATCTAATTAATAAATCAGTTGCGATCTATCAGCGTTAGAGTTATCATTTACCCTGTCTACACGGTAGCTCTAACAGCCAGCATTCTGGGTATACTGCTTGCTGGTGACGGCTAAGATTTTTAGTAACTACGTATAAGTGTAAATACTAGTTGTGATTGTTTAAACCTGTTATTAAATGTTGGTTACGATAAATTGTAAATTGAGCTTAAATCCAAATTTTCACAAAAACTATGCCACCGGCCGAGCTGTGTCGAAAATAGTATGTCGACACCATTAATTAATTTAACAGTTACCTGGTATCCACAACACAGAACAAGGTATGTCACTCTAGATACCTACAATCATCGCTTTTCATGAAAACCATGCGAATTTCTGAAACTATCAACATTTTCTGGGTAAGAACTAAGATGTCAAACCCAATTTTCAGACGATGAAAGCTGTAAATGCGTAAAAATAGGCTTCATATTCGCAAGTGAGGCTTACAGGCATCAGCCTGCCGCGAAGCGTGAATTTAAATTCCATCTGAGCCCTGCCTCTTACCATAGTATCCTTCTTATGCAGTAGCACAACTGCATGACGATAAGGATAGAAGGCTACCGCCATTTGGATACTGAATTTTTTTGGTGTATGATCTGCTTAATTGTGTTTGATGGAGTGTATACACCAAAATCGGTGGGCCCGTGACACGTTGGTAAAAGACTATCGGTTGCTTCCAATATTCATACACTGAAAAGTCGCACAACTACAAGGGCTGTGGTACCGACTTTGGATGGCAAGGTCGTCGCTCGTGATCTGCTTACTAAATTTCCATTAAATTTTTAATCATAGGCTCAGCTCTAAATTATTCATGATGCTTGAACTTAGTATATGAATTAAGACTTTCGGTTCAAAGTTCAACAAGTAAAGTTAACCTTCTGTTATACGTACATACTGTGGCCACACTTCCACTTACTGCAGGATGCTGATAAAATGCTACAACGACCATTTTGTAAAATGGAAATGAGATCTTGCCATGAGATTGTATATACGTTAAATCTTAAGGTTATCTTAGATTTTCGGGGGAAATTTACGAGAGTTTTATAGCACAAGGTGGTAAAATAAAACATTGTAAACGGTGGTTTCTTACTCAATCTGGCAATTATCTTGTTTAATATCAGGTATTTTTATAAAACGCCGTTTAGGTTTATCCCAAGGGACTACCATATTGGAAGGCAACTATAGGTAACGGTATGTTGTTCTTTTAAATAATATTGCTTGTCTATGTTTAGTGGTTTGTTTTCTGCTGTCTTTTTTCTAAACTAAATATATAAAATTTATATCTATCTCGATAACTACATACGCTGTTCCATTTTCTATAGCACATGGTCCAGTGTTTACTCATGAATAAATAGTTTGAGTAAACAATTCCTTTATGAAATTATAAAATAAAACAAAATAACGACATACCTTTACTACATATTTCCCTCTCGCGATCTTTTTCTGACATTATTTCCATTTCATTTTAAAAATTGGTTAAAGATTTGTTACCATATAAAGTAAAGAATCAATCGAGACAGTCGGTTTCGTTGGAAATATTATAAATCAATTCGTTAGCAAATAAAAATCCCTCATCACGGATGAAATTGATTTAACTGCGAATATTGTTTGTGCGGGGAAAACATCGAAGTTTCAACACAAATAAGATTCATTGACCCTTGATGAATTCATCTAACTGCGATATTTTTTAAATCAAAAAGTCGAGATACTATTTCTTATACCTTCGATCGCTTCTAATATCTCCCAGCAGTGATACCTTGATCGATGGCTAAAATTAATAATATGGAACAAGATTTTTTTAAATAATGTTGACGTCTTGGAACATAGCTCTGTAAGTCAATAAATAAATTGAACAATCTACACTGCGTTATATAGGCCTCAAGCTAAGTTGTGCTTGTGTTGAGGGTACTAGTAAGAGTACTAGACGATCAGTCATATACATATACATACATATTATAAGTAGAAAACAATATTTTTGGTAACTCCCGAAACAAATAAGTGCAGAGCGAGTGAGAATTATCTTGTGGGTTATTTCAAAGGAAAGAATCTGAACTATTGACATAAAAAACTACTCAAAACACAAAAATAATAACATAATACCGATAAATCGTAAAAAACATGGATATAAAAGAAACATTTATTTTTATTATTTGTTCATTAAGGCAGTGTATTTTATGTAATATTTAGAATAGTATTAGTAATAAATTGTCGGAATACATTATGACATTCCATTACATTATAATAACTTTATAACATGTATTTCATGCAATAAATTAATTTAATTTAATCGTAAAACATTATATCATTCGAATAAAGAAGAAGAAAGCTGCGTTTTCTATTCGTCGGTGTGTAGTCCCACAAGAGCCCGGTAGGTGGCGGTGCCATTAAAGCAGACTACATTTTCAATGTACAGACGATCGCGCATAGATCAGTTGCATTCAAGATGTACACGGCTGTTGCTATGGCATACATATTCAGATTTCAATAACTTTTTTTCTTTATGCTTACAAAATAAGCACTTAAAGAAGTCAAATTATATACCATAAATTGATATAAAATAAGAAGTGTTATTGATTGTCTCTTCACTTTTTCGGAAGAAATTAAGACACATTTAGGTTTAGATTTTTTTCTACTAGTTTAAGAATTTTTTATAATTATATTGTATGATAGGAAATATTTGAGTTAACAATAATATGTACGTGGACACTCAGGCCCGGATTAAGGGATCCAGGACCCCTAGGCACTTGGTATTTGAGGGCCCCCCTACCCGACAAAATTTCTTTATGCACCAAGCGCCCCCACCTCCCCCGAGCCGATCAAGTACCTACCTACTATTAGTATATTCAGTGAATAATCAGAATAATCATTATATTACAGACAGGGCCGTAGCCAGAAATACTATTCGGGGGGGGGGGGGTTTAGAGCCTCAACACATCTTCATATATAATGTACTAGCGGTCCGCCCCGGCTTCGCACGGGTATTAAAAAAAAAATTCAGAAATTATACACACTAAAACGATGGGTTTCAACCTTTTCATACGGATCCCTTACTTTTTTTAACAGCATTGGAGTTTTTGACATTGACTTGACACTCCATAACTGACACTGGCCGTAGAGAAAAAGCAAGCACCTATTCAACCTCCTTTTCTATTCTGACGCGCCATAATAGAAAAAGAGGTTGAATATACAGCGCACGGTTCAATTATTGAATTTTTCATGCGGATCTCTAACTTTTTTGAAAATATTATATAGCCTATGTTCATCACGGAAAATTTTGGATTCTAATGGTGAAAGAATTTTTCAAATCGGTCCAGTAGTTTCGGAGCCTATTCAATTCAAACAAACAAACAAACAAACATACAAACAAACAAACAATCAAATCTTTCCTCTTTATAATATTAGTATAGACTAATGCTAGTTATGATAGTACCCGGAGTGGTTTTCAATTAAGCACTAGTAACGGCGAGCGGAGCGAGCTGCGATTTTTTTCGGATTTATCCGATGTTTTGTAAAAAGTATGCAAAAGTGTGACAATAGATGTGACAGCTAGCCCCGAATATTATGAAAACTGTGGTGGTCATTTTGGAGATTGGTATGCCAGCAACAAAGAAAAAAAGTTAGTAGTAGTAGTTAAGGGGTAGGCACAATTCATACTAACTATTTATAAGTATGAAAACATAAATAACAGCCAGTGGAACGAGCCTTGACATTGTAGTTTTTGCGGCCATTGGAAATGGTTGAGAAATGAATAAAATATAAATGTCGTCAAGTAGAGTGAGACACATTTTTTTTAAAAATTTGAGCTTTCCTTTCTTGTTTTGACAATTTGGTTTTTTGAAGATTAACAAAATAACCCCTACTACAGAAAGAATGGCGAGCGAAGCGAACCGCCAAATTTTTGACTTATTTTCGGCAGGCTGATAAAAATGACCAAAAGACTACAGAATGAACGGCGAGCGAAGCGAGCCGCAATTTTTTTAGCGAATTTTCGGATGTTCTGTAAACTGAGTGACAAAAGATTATGATAAGCGAACCCTGAAACTTTTAGAGCCTTTGCGGTGGTTATTTTGGAGTTTGGTGAAGTAAGCAAGGTAAAAAGACAAAACATGTTTTTTTTATTACTTTTTCGGATGGTCTCGTGGTAGTATAGGTAATAAAAATTGAAACAGTGAGCGGAATCAGCGCCGATATTTTGTTGTGTTTGCGGCCGCTGACAATAGTTGAGAAATTGTGACATTTTCGCAAGGTTGTTAAAAAGCATAGAATAATTGAGAATTAACGGCGAGCGGAGCGAGCCGCGAAATTTTTTGTGACATTTTCGGTCGTTACCAAATAGTTTAGAAAAGTATGTTATAAATAAAGACATAACAGTAAACGGAGGGAGCAATTCGATTACGGAAAAACAAGAAACAAGGTCTATTGATTTAAAAAATTAAAAGTAATGTCATGATCTGCCTGCCTAGCTGGAATCGGCCGTAAATGAATGCGATGCGTGCACCCAGCGCATTTACCTACATAAAATGTTGAGACGAATTTTGACGAAAAAAAAGTTTGAGTTTTCAATAATTTAAAGAAATATTTAATTGCGACGTGCTTATATACAATACAATGTATGTAGATACACAATAGGAATCGCATGGCACGGAGCGACAAACTGAACACATAGTACCTACGTCGTTTCTTGCCTACCTTTTATTATTTGGAAAAATAAATGTTAATTTTTCGGGCAAGCCTGACTTTAGGGGTATGAATGTTCCGCCATGAGGGCCCCTAGGCTTGCCGGGCCCCTAGGCCCGGGCCTTGTGGGCCTAGGGGCTAATCCGGGCCTGTGGACACTAAGTGTCTAATGAATGTTTATTTTGGCCCCACAGGTTAATTCGTTGGTGAATCACTGATACTGTTTCGCGAACTGATTTCTATATAAGTGTTGTTTACATACAAAAAGTGCTTATTATTTTTATATGTTGATTTAGACCTGGAAAACATTATACACGCTACTGTTTCTCCCGAAAACGCGCATGCATATGGAAAGCCACATTATATTTTTAGTTTGAATAATGAACTTATAGCTTTGATCATATTTTTAGAAGGCGGAAAAATTTAGATATTAAGAATATATTCCTAAGCTCAAAGATTATTAAGTTGTGCCACGGTAAGTTCCTGTAACTGTAACAGATTGTGTCACTTACTTTCGACTTTTACCAAGCTGTGCGTCGTGGAAGCATAAAGTGACTTTGTATGCTTATTTGCTTACCATAGGTACAGTCGACGACAGAAATAGCTTAAATAAAAATCCATATCTACTTGAGAACTCAATATGTAGTGGGAATCAATTCATCTTCATCTTCAAAGATTTGAATAGCCTAGCCATAGCGCGATTATTTCACGGATAAAACAGGGGTGAAAGGGATGCCTCGATGTCAAAATAAGCACGTATTTGCAAAATCCAAACCACTTTTCCACACTTTTAAAATCAAGAAGCAGTAGCTACTGCTATTAAAAACAGGGTGACCCGTTGGTCTAAAGGTTAATGAGCTTTAAACACTATAGCACAGGAAGTCGGAGGGCTTGAACCGGTTAGCGATAAAGCCTTCAGATAGGTACGTAGGTAAGTACGTTGGGAAATAAGCTAAGAACCGACATCTTGAGTGAGGACCCATTCGGTCTCTCGTAAAACGAAACGGCCCACCAAATGACTGCTCGATAAAGACCAGTGTAAATGTACCCTAATATAGCATTTTGAGCGGCTGGTTGATGAAAGAGTGCTGTCACTACAAATAAACGCCATTGTTGTGGACAATTTACTGAAGTGCATGTTTTGCTCGGTGGAAGAGTTAGTGTGTTTTGACAGTCAATCGTACGATTGCCGAAGCTTTTAAAATCTGCCAAAAATCCTCGCTTTTCATGTGACACAATAAACGTAATTATGATTTTTTAGAATATTTTATATCAAATTAACTTGGATGTTTGTGGGCCTAACTGAAATCAGGGAGATCCAAAGATGGTCCAAGAGATACAATCTGGTCAACAGTAGGGTAGTGAAACCAGAGACAGAGGAAAATCTAGATTGTTAAGGAAGCAATGAGTGACTATTTTCTAACATGATAGATAATGAAGCTAAAATATTATTGCCATACTAAATTAAATTGTAGCTTCGTTATCCAGTTACACAGCATTATTTGTGTGAATGTAAGGCAACTTTTATAGGAGAACCTACAAATCATAAAATTTTATTTTAGGACTCATAACAAACTTTTGTTTAGTTTAATAAAAACCTTTTTAAAACAATCAAGAGCTCTCCAAACAAAACAGTTCTATTAAAACAATCTCCAACTCATTCAGCAATTTCTTTGCATTCTATTTCAAAACAAGAAACCTTATTCTTGAAACTTCTATAAATAGTAAAGTAATTAATTGAGAGTGGCATAACTTTTGCTTTACGAAGCCCCCTAAGTGCAAGGAGGTTACGTTATATTTTTGGTTCGTATTTTCTTTGAGCAATAAGGGTTATTTTAGGTGAACGCGATAGTTATTTTTCTTGGGTTGTTTAAGAGGAAGTTGACTCGGTTTGATAGAAAATAGCCTTTATTGAAGAGGGTTTATAAAGTGGCTCATTAAAATTATAAGGAAAGTAGGTAATATTATTTATTCTTATTTAGTCTTTAACAAAACACAAACATATTAAACATCGGAAACTTTCGACCTTTTCTACCCTGATTTCTGTAAATAAATTTGATGATTTGGTCTGAATTCTATCGAAAAGATAAAAGACAATCCTGAAACACGTGTTTCAATTTTTGTTTTTTCAATACATACTGTAAATTTCATGTCATTAGCATCGTACACTAAAGTTACATTCAATACGGAGCCACATTTCACAATTTCAAACTTTAATAACCGATTTACCCCATTTTCAGAAACTTTTTGAAAAATCTTCAAAAACTTGTTCAATAGTTGTGTGTTTTTAGTAATTTATTCTCTGTTAGGTTTAAGCAAATCAGGCCTCCACTCCGGTTAGAGTTACAAAATAACACACCCCTCTTTTCACCGTGTTAGGGGTGGAATTTCTAAAAATCTCTTCTTAGCAGAAGGTTGTTTAGTAAATGTACGCTCCAAATTTCAGCTTCCTAGACCACTTTCAAGACCATTTTTCTCAACTACCTCAGTGGTTTAGGCTGGTCGTTGTCCCCAGAAAATCACTTGTTCCTTTATATATTAAAACACTTTCTGATAAGGCTTAAAGTTTTTTTGTGTTTCTCTCTGTCTGGCAGTCTAGTTTCTATCGCAATATTCCTATACATTTTTACTACTTTTTAATTAGTATCAGGTTACGCCGCAATTTTTCCTATGAATTTTAATTGGACTTTGTTTGGACAAGCAAATTGGGAAAACAATCAGGTAGCCGAGCTTGAGGGGAAAAAAATAAGTTTAAAGCTGTAAGCCAATTTTATAAAGGTTAATGCCGATGAATTATGAATTTACAAGTTCATATCACTAACTATAGCAGTTAGCCCGTCTTTTCACGGTTATTTATTTATTTAAAATCTTTATCTATGGACTCGTATATTATTATGTATATCAGTTACCTAGTACCTACCCATAACACAAGCTCTGCTGACCTTGGGGCTAGATGTCGCTGTGTGAATTGTCCAGAATATAATATTTATTTATTTAACCAGAACCTAAAAATGATATTTTTTTACACACCTTGGGTTAACATTATTAATGTTTTCATATGTTCATCTATACTAATATTATAAAGAGGAAAGATTTGATTGTTTGTTTGTTTGAATTGAATAGGCTCCGAAACTACTGGACCGAGTTAAAAAATTCTTTCACCATTAGAATCCTTAATTTTCCGTGATGAACATAGGCTTTATAATATTTTCAAAAAAGTTAGGGATCCGCATGAAAAATTCAATAATTGAACCGTGGGCTGTATATTCAACCTCTTTTTCTATTATGGCGCGTCAGAATAGAAAAAGAGGTTGTATAGCGCACGGTGCCTGCTTTTCTCTACGGCCAGTGTCAGTTTTGGAATGTCGAGTCAATGTCAAAAACCCCAATGCTGTTAAAAAAAGTAAAGATCCGTATGAAAACTGTGAAACCCATCGTTTTAGTGTGTAAATTTCTGAAATTTTTGTTTAATACCCGTGCGAAGCCGGGGCGGGCCGCTAGTGCTAAATAAAACAGATACACGTGACCTATGTAATTGTCAACAAACTGCAATAATAAAAAATTATAATTTATTATTTAGCAACAACATATAGGCCCACGTAACATCTTAGTAAATATTCCTATTATATACATATTATGTATTGAGGAGGATCTTATTAACAAGTACCTACTCCATATTTTTTTTATTTTTTTTTAATGTTAAGGAAACGCGAACATTAAAAATGTTTTATAGAAAAAATATTATGATAATGGTGGATGGACGTAGCGCAAGCTTTTACCATTGAAGTACATTATGTAGTCTCTTAGAGAGATATGATCCTCTTACAACGTAAAAGAAAAAGCCAAAAAAATAATAAGTAGGTACTAGCTCAATAGCTAGTCGTAGCTAGTAGTCGTCTGTTTTCTTTCGATGACATTAACCTGAGTAAAAATAAAACACAATTGCTAAGTCATTGCCATTGCAAATTTGAACATATGCCGCTTAGGACATGTTGCTTTAAGAACCATTCATATTGTATTAATTTGATAAAAACCGTAAAAGGGAAATTATCGACGTAAATGTTACAATTATACGAGAGGGTTAATGTACTGTGGTTAAAGCGCCACCACGACACACCCAATCTTAACGTCCTAGTGCAAAATATGATAATGTTCAAAGATAAATCGACTTTTTATAACTCCGCACGGGTAACATTAAAAATTTACACGTTGGGTAACATTATTGAAGTTTTCAATGGATCCCTAACTTTTTTGAAAATTTTCTATAGCTTATCAACATCAGGGATAATCGGTAGTATCGGGTAAACGAATACATATTTCCTCTTTATCATTAATATAGATAAAACGACCATCGTTTTTTGACTGTTTTTGTTTTGTTTTAAGTGATTGAATTGCATGTGCAGGACATATTTCCATATTTTTCATTCTAGTGGATATAAGGCAGTCTGAGTGGAGGTTAGAAATGGTTTTGATGATTTTAATAAATATGTTTATGCGAATTTCCTTTATGATAAAAATAACTACTAATAACTGATGCTACCAATTTACGGTACATTTATAGGATAATTTAAATCTCCGTATCGTCCATAATTTTAGACCCACACGAGTATATTGTCCCGTTTTAAACCTTTAATTTAGCCTAAATCTAATAAATAAAGCAGTTGTGAACAATCAACGTTAGAGTTATCATTTTCTTTGTTTCCACAATGTCTCTAAAATTCTTCTAGTCGGATACAAGTCGCGCTCACTAAACTGTTTGTCGAAGGACAAAGTGATAACGTCCTTTGCTAAAACGTTATCTTAAAGTTATACTACGTCGCGTTTCCACACAATGAGATTGGCTTGAGTATAGGTGGCTCGTGTAAACTATGTCCAAAGCATGCACTAGTTTCGTCTAAGAGATTTTTAAAATGATTAAAGTCAAGTAAAATCTGTAGTGAAATCATTTGACAACCCCGTTACATCATAGTAATGGATTTTTTTTTTATTTTTTATCTTTACAGCAAATTGATTTTATCATATTTTAACGAGTCGTAGCTCAGGATTGAAGTGTGGTTACTTTATATTGTACACTTTTATGTTTGATATATAACAATAAAGGAATTTGTTA